>BQNB010170188.1:1962-13701 GCA_026074375.1 Tanacetum coccineum | reverse complement strand
AGTGATGACCGACAGAGATCCGACAGGCAGGGATCTGACAGACAGAGCGATGGTAGTAACTACCGCAATAACAATAACAGTAACCACTCTTGTGACAACAACAGGTCAAATCTTAATCGTTATCGTCTTTATCTGTTATATGATATGAATCTAACATCACGTCATGGTAACATGAATTCTGGTGCTGGACGCGACCAAAGGAACAGAGGTCTGCAATCCCACCGACCTACTAACTCGGGTAAATCATTTGAAATAACAAGTTTATTCTTTTTATATACAATTTTATACTTTGAAAAAGCCCAAAATCACGACATCTTCTTTAGTATATCTTTTTATATACAATTTTCATTTGTAAATTCTTAAAAACCATTTTCCGAAACCCTAAACAATTTAGTGGCGGCACTTCATTTGTAAATTCTTAAAAACCACTTTCGATTTTATAATTTTTATGACTTGTATATATCATGTATGAACCAGATAAATTGTTAGAAAAATTGTATAAAAGATTTAGATAATTATTGTGGAGTTATATTTTGCCGATTATGAAAAACAAGGAAAAAGGAAGAAATAAAATGGAAAACAAATTAGGGTTAGGGTTTGCTTATTTTTATAGTGTATCATGAGATAAAATTACATGCACGTTATTTTGATCTTATTAAGCTTAACATGATATAAACCCTAATAATTTGCAAGAATTGTTTTCGGCTCTAAATAAATTTTACTTTCGATTTTCTAATTTTTATGACTTGTATTATCATGTTGAACCAGATAATTGTTAGAAAAATTTGTATAAAGAGTTAGTAATTATTGGGGGTTTTTATTTTGCGATTATGAAAAACAAGGAAAAAGGAAGAAATAAAATAGAAAACAATTAGGGTTAGGTTTGCTTATTTTTCTTATGCTATAATAATGCAATTGTTTGTCTGTAATGCTTTTCATTAATAATCTGTCGGCAATTCTTCATATTAGGGTTCTTGGGGGATCGATATATGCATGCCCGCTCTGTTGGCTATTTCAACGTAAAGGGGATAGTTGTGTTCTAATTTCACCCCTTTTCCCCTTTTTCTTTGCCAACTGAATCTATAAGGACACTCGACTTATGGCCGCCATGTCTAAGTCTTAAGTATAGATCTCTGAGTTCATATACTGCTGGACGGGTATAATATTTGTCACTATTCGTTTCCTATGTTTCTGGCGCGTTCAACATGGAATATCTATATTTCTCTATTACTATTATTGCGTAATTTTAATTAAAACTGAGGGAACTATAAGGGTGAAATTCAGACTGATAATGTACAAACCGGCGCCACATGCACTCGTAATTCTAAATTGTTGTCAGTAAGTCATCGACCCAAATAACATACTTGCCGATTTTTTAAGGGGTTCCGCTTTTGCACAAATCTAATGGATACATTAAGATCATGTTTAATCGAATTTAATATACTTCTCAAGGACTAATGCTCGTCACAACTTATGGTAAGATCAAGGATTTGGATGTAAATACAGAAAACAAAAAATCGTAACCTGCTAATTATAGAAACCTGCTATTTATACGAAACGTATTTTTAGAAGTCTATTTTTTGGGAAAAAACTGATGGAAGTTAATTATGGAAACTTATTAATTCAGGAGATATCACTATATGGAAAGTTAATTAGGTAAGTCTATGTTTGGAAATTACTATAATTAGAAGCTGCTATTTTTTGGAAGTACCCAATATAACAGAATATCTAATCTGAAACATAAAAAAATCCTGGAATATGTTAATCATGGAACGTTATCTAAATAAGAATCATGCTAATTATAGAAGTTTCTAAAAATAGACAAGTTACTAAAAATAGAATGTTACAGAAATGGAATGTAAACCTTAATCATGAACAAGTAACGTATATAGTCTAACATGTAGATCGCATTAAGCAGGAGTAGCTTCCATCTTCTTATCCATCTCTTTCGTTACTGCTGGACATAAGGTACGGATATTCCGTCCTTTCAGTAAGGAACATTTCTTTACTTTTCAGGATTCATCCACTGAACTGCTATGCTTCCCCATTTTTTTGTCTTTTGCCATGTTCCTTTACATGTATTTGATTTCAAGATTATTCTATTTCCACGGAGCTATCTATACGGCTGTATGACCATGATTTACAAGACTTACACGTAGTCATGGACGGTTACCATGACACGTGACACATGATGGCACCTGGTCGTCATGACTCTTTTGCGTTGAGAGTGATTCACGCGGCGTCCCTTTCATGTTACCTGATTATATTTTTGGTTGGCCATTATTATTAGGGGCGTTATGGGTGCAGTCTAGGTGTTATGTTACCGTTATGGTGAGTGGTTGGTGTAGTGCTCTACATCCCATCACATTTGAGCTGATCCTCCACCCCATTTATATTATAAGAGTACTATACCCCCTCCCTATTACTGTTGACGGCCCTAACTCTTATTTGCAAGTTTATTCATCGGACATCCTATTATTATGACTATGTTGTTTTTATCGAGCTGTGGGCATTCTATTTTTTTATGTTCTTATACTATCAATGACTCTATAGTCCATGAATCTTTGACTTTACCGTTCACCCATGTTTCTCTCCCTGCTATATTTTCCTATTTCTTTCATCTCGTACGCTATTTCTCTAGGTTCGCTTATTGACACATCTTGTTCTTTCCCGCTTGCTTCTATATCTTATTATCACCCCCCCCCCCAACCCCCCCCCCTGATTCATAACCTTATCGCTCCTCGCTCATCTGTTCATTTCTATCTTTCACTGCAGCCGCGTTATGCTCCAGCACCGTATTTCTCTCTTTGCACTCTTTCTCTTTCAACCGCCGCCACCGCGTATCCTAGAGGGAGTTTTCGCGGATTGAGAGAGTGTCCGCGCGCTTAGGCTAAGTGCAACACACCATTTTCGCACGCCCTCTTCTTCGCTCCTCGCTCACACGCTAACGCGTGCATGTGCTATTCTTTCGCGCTGACACATGTTTTAGTCCTCTTAGACTTCTTTTAGTTATTCATGTGGATCTCAGATCGGGAGCCGATGTTTGATTCCGGCTTTCCACTTTGTTCTATGTTATCATTTATGTCTTTATGCCTTTATTATGCTTTGATATGACACCATGATTATGACGTTTCGGCCTACTCTCCGGAGCGGGTTTAGGTCGTTACATGTCTTCTATCCAAAGCTTTAACGGACTTAAGAGTGGTTATGCACAGTGGATTATTCCCATTCAACTTCAGTACTTTAAACAAGCTCGCTAAAGATGGTCTTGCACGAGGAATTCCAAGACTTAAATTTCAGAAAGATCATTTGTGTTCAGCATGTGCATTAGGAAAAAGCAAAAAATCTTCTCATCAACCCAAAGCTGAAGACACTAACCAAGAGAAACTATATCTTTTTCATATGGATTTGTGTGGCCCGATGCGTGTGGCTAGTATTAACGTGAAAAGGTATATCTTAGTGATAGTCAACGATTACTCAAGATTTACCTGGGTCAGATTTTTGAAGACAAAAGATGAAGCTTTTGTGGCCATCATCAAATGTATTAAAAACATACAAGTTCGTTTGAATGTCACAGTCCAGAATGTTCGAACAAATAATGGAACCGAATTTGTCAATCAGACACTTCGTGAATGGTATGAAAATGTTGGCATCACACATTAAACTTCTGTAGCTACCACTCCTCAGCAGAACGGTGTTGTCAAAAGGCAAAATCAGACTCTTGTTGAAGCCGCTCGAACAATGCTAATATTTTCTAAAGCTCCATTATTTCTCTAGGCCGAAGCTATTAATACAGCTTGTTATACCCAAAACCGTTCTTTGATACGCCTCTGATACAACAAAACTCCCTACGAGCTTATGCAAGACAAGAAACCGGACTTATCATTCTTTCATGTCTTTGGATCACTTTGTTATCCTACCAATGACCATGAGGATCTGGGAAAATTTGATGCAAAAGCAGACATTGAGATTTTTGTTAGTTACGCGCCTGCAAAGAAAGCGTTTAGAATCTACAACAGAAGGACCCGGATAATTTCTGAAACAATTCACGTAACGTTCGATGAACTAACAGCAATGGCTTCTAAACAATTTAGTTTAGGACCCGGGCTTCAAGGAATGACTCCTATTACATCTAGTACAGGACTCGGTTTAAATCCTATTTCTCAACAACCTTGCTTGCCACCAATAAGAGATGATTGGGATTGGTTATTTCAACCAATGTTCGATGAATACTTTAACCCTCTAACAATTGCTGTTTCTCTAGTTTCAGAAGCTGCTGCTCCAAGAGCTGAAGTATTAGTTGATTCTCCTGTGTCAATTTCCATTAACCAGGATGCTCCCTTAACAAGTATTCCCTCATCACAAGAACAAGAACATTCTCCAATCATTTCTCAAGGTTTTGAAGAATCACCAAAAACACCAACTTTTCATGATGATCTACTTAATGAATCTCCTAATGAAGACTCGACTTCTCAAGGATCATCATTGAATTTAAGACAAATCCATACTCCATTTGAACACCTTGGTAGATGGACTAAGGATCATCCAATAGCAAATGTAATCAGAGATCCTTCTCGCTCTGTATCTACGAGAAAGCAACTTGAAACTGATGCCATGTGGTGTTACTTTGATGCCTTCCTAACTTCTGTGGAACCCAAGAACTTCAAACAAGAAATGACCGAACCATCATAGATCGATGCAATGCAAGAAGAAATCAGAAATTCTGAAAGACTTGAAGATTGGGAATTGGTGCCGTGTCAGATAAAGTATTCTTGGATCAAGCTGAAATGGATTTAGTAGGTTCAAGACAAATGAAGTTGGTGGGGATACTAAAAGAATAAGGCTAGACTCGTTGCCAAGGATTTCGAGACAAGAAGAAGGATAGCGATTTTGAGGAATCATTTGCTACCGGTGCATATAAATTGAGGCCATTCGTATCTTCGTAGCAAATGCCGCTCACAAGAATATGACAATCTACCAAATGGACGTAAAAACGGCTTTCTTGAATGGCGAGCTCAAAGAAGTGGTCTACGTTTCTCAACCAGAAGGATTTGTTGATCAAGACAGCCCATCGCATGTGTAACATGCACAAAAAGGCTGCTTATGTCTAAACAAGCACCACGTGCATGTAATGATATGCTGTAGCTCCTACTCTCAACACATTTTCTTCTCTAAAGTGCAGTTTGAGCAACACCCTTCACCACGGCATGCTGGAAACGACATAATACTGGTATAAATTTTATGTTGTGAAGAATATTTGCATCAACTAATACTGCCATGTGTGATGAGTTTTCTAATCAGATGACCAATAAGTTCAAGATGTCGATGATGGGGCAAATGTCATTCTTTTTAGGATTACAAATATCTCAAAGTCCCAGAGGCATCTTTATAAACCAATCTAAATATGCTTATGAAATTGTTAAAAAATATGGTTTGCATTCTACTGATTCTGTCGACACACCCATGATTGAAAACAAGAAACTGGATGAAGATCTACAGGGGAAACAAGTTGATTCTATACTTTCACGTGCATATTGATTCCATATGTATCTTACATCCAGTAGACCTGACCTTAACTATGTTGTCTGCTTATGTGCCCGGTATCAGGCTAAGCCTACCAAAAAGCACTTACAAGCGGTGAAACAGATCTTTCGATACCTTAACAGAACCATTAACATGGGTCTATGGTACTCGAAGGATACCGATATGTCACTCACAGCTTATGCAGATGCCGATCACACATGCGGGGTGACCATACACTAAGACGTAGTACATCGGGAAAGCACTCATTCTAGAACAAACATGTATAGCTGTCGTCAAAGAAGCAAAGAGCACTTCCATATCGAGTACAGAGGCTGAATATATTCTTATTTGGTTTTTGCTCACAATCCTTTGATGCTTCAAAGCTAACAGATTATGGCTTGCAATTCATAAGATCCTCTGTACGGCGACAACAGAGTACGAATGCTTTATGCTAACAACAATTTCAACATTCAAGAGGCTACGCACGATCGATAACGCTACCATTTCATAAAGAGCAAGTGAGAATGGGACTCTGGAGCTATAACTTGTCCGACTGAATACCACTGGTTATATCTTTACTAAACCGATGCCTCAAGAGAGATTTAACTTCTTGAACGAAAGCTAGGTATAAAAAACATGTCTCAGACACGTTGAAATGTCGTGGCAGAGATAACGGTCGAGTTTGGTGTTAACTCATTTCCTTATCATATGTACAATAAGAAAACAATAAACACAAAAAAAATTTCCTTTTTTAGAAATTTTACCAAAAGAAAATTAAAAAATTAAAAAAATCGAAGAAAAATATAAAAATATGTATCTCTGGCATGTCTTCTGAAAATCGATAACATTTACGGCCTTAAAAATGTCATTTAATAATGATACGAGGCTGTAAATGAAGTTCGAGCAAAAGTTTCAGAAGCTTTCAAAACATGCCAAAATGGCTTGCTATTATTTCAGATAGCAACCCGGTCATCATCTTAAAGGCAAGTATTCCATCAAAAAGGAGACTTGACCTCTCAACGGGAATTTATTCTCGGGCATGGTTTACTTAATGACCATGCAAAGGCTTGTGATTACTTTGCATCACAACCCATGCTTCCTTTATTCCATAAGTGTACGTGTCAGTGCGCTTATGTGTCAAAATAAGAGAAATCTTTTTTTTGTGTTGATTGTCAAAATATACAATAATCATCTTTCAGATTCAACAGATCATCATTTTTCAAAGACAATTTTGATCCATCAAATAACAACTACAACTCTTTCAATAGAAAACGGGTTATTATTTGAGGGGGAGAAACTATCAAAATCATCTTCTTCATAATTAATCATGTGATAATCAGAAAGGTTTTAATCATATCGGGTGAATAATTAAAGGGGAGTTGATAAATTTCAACTCAATCGGGCTTAAGTTGTTATATGTTTAATTTTATTAGGGTTTTAATGCAAAAAGTGAATCTTTTTCTTGATGACTATACCTTAGGGACTAGTTGTGCAATTTGTGAAACTTTAGTTTACCTTAGGTAATGTGTTAAAGTAAATTAGAAGATACTTATACCTCAAGGGGCATTTATGCCAAAACTTAAAAGTTTTAAACATAAACACCCCCCAACCGGCATCTCCCTCTCGTCACACACACATAAACCCTCAAACCTTCTTTATTGATTTTCAAGACTTCAAGAAATCCCTCTATTCTCATTTAAATCTTAAGGTACACATGTTTTAATGATGCAATACCCATATTAATTGACCAAACCATGGATTTTCGCTTGAAAAACCCTAAAATCAACCTAATTTCTATCACCACTTAAAAGTGTATCAAAAGTTAAATTGGTTGAGGGGTTTTGGTCTATTAGGGATCTAGATGTTGTGCCCAAAACAATTTTTTATAGGGACAACTCCTTCATGGGTTTTGATTGATTCTTGAATTCGAAATGGATAAAAACAAGCAAGAACTTGCAAAATGTTCATGGGTTTGAGTTTAGAAGTGTTATATTGAACAATTAAGTGCATTTAAATGTTATTTAACATGTTTGAATGAAAAATCTTGAATTTAGTGGATCTTAGTGTTCATGTGGCTCGAACTTGGCTTAAATCAAGATTTTTATGGTTAATTTATGTTATTAAGATGTTAGTATGATATATTAATGCTATATGTTTGTATCTAAATGGTTATTATGGCTTAAATGGGTGTAAAATTTTTATGAAAAAGTTTGCTCAAGCGATCAATACATTTAGATATTTACACATGCGATCAATACATAGACATGGATACAGGCGATCTATACAAATGGTTACACAGGAGATCAATACATAAGTATGTATACAGGCGATCAATACATTAGAGTTTACATAGGCGATCTTTACACACAAGTTTACTCAGGCGATCTGTAGACACGTGATTACACAGGTAATCTATACACGTTATATAGGCGATCTATACTTGATTTTTTCTAATTGAATCAATCTCGTAATCTTGGTAATTCATCCTCATAACCTAATCTAAGTATAATTTAACCCTATCTTGTCATTTAGTGATTAAGTTAGGTGTAATTTTTCCTTAGAAATCTTAAGTGTTTACCTTGATTTCATTAGTTGGCCTATAGTCTATGTGGTATATGAGTGTGTGTGTACCCTATTTGCATGTGTATTAGTTCTTTGCATTGTGTGCATGTGTATCAATTTGTTGCCTAGTAATTGTTTGCCTATCCTCTGTTGTAAATGTTATCTTGCATCAATAATCTTATATCATGGTCTAGATTGTCTTTCAGTGCTATATATATTTGCTTGTATATGAACTGTATGTGACAACTCTTAGTAGAATCATGACTTCTATCACGGCTCAACAAATCAAGCTTGATCTTAAGCTTGTTCCTAAGGAGAACAGACTTGACATTGGAAAATGCAATGGAAGAATCCCTTATGGATTGAAACCAAAAGAAGAAACATTTCAAGTTGTTCTGGATGCTCTTGCAATCACGCCCTGCTATCCTGCATTTATCATCACTACTGATGTCCCTGAAGTATACATGCACCAATTCTAGAATTCTGTTTACAAGCATGACAACTTCTATAGATTCAAAATAGACAAGCAGAAAAGATTTAAACTTACTTTGGAAGTCTTCAGAGATATCTTTCAGATTTGCCCAAGAGTATAGGGTCAAGACTTTGATGCCCTTCCTTCTAAAGAAGACACTATATCTTTCTTAAGAGACCTTGGTCATACTGGGCTTATCAATTCACTCAATGTTGTTGTTATCGATCAAATGCATCAACCGTGGAGAACTTTTGCTGCTCTTATCAACAGAATCCTATCTGGAAAGACTAGTCCTCTTGACAAACTTCGTCTTTCCCAAGCACAAATCCTCTGGGGCATGTACCATCAGAAGTATGTAGACTATGAGGAACTACTCTAGAAGTCTTCACTTATCAGATTGACAACAAATTCTACAAAAAGCAAGAAAAGATGTACTACCCTCGATTCACGAAAGTTATCTTTCACCAATTTCTTATTCAAGATAAGACACTTTCATGGAGAAACAAAATTGGGATGCACACCTCAAAGGATGACTGCTTGATTAACACCTTAAGATTTGTTTCAAGAAAAGAAGCATCTCAGATCTATGGAGCTGTTCTACCTGAATGTTTGACAAGTCTTGAGATGAAGGAATCCAAGGCTTACAAGACTTATCTTGGCTATGCTACAGGTGTTGTACCTCCCAAGATTGCCAGGAAATTCAAGAAAGTGTCTCCATCCAAGAAAGATAGTGTTCCTATCCAAGCAGATGAAGAACCTATCCAGAAAGGCAAACAAGTTAAGAGACCTGCCAAGAAATCTACAACTACTCCAGCAACAGGTATCGTCATCAAAGAGGCTCTTGTAGAAACCAAGTCTAAAAAGAAAGGAAAATAAAAGGTGGATGTTGCTTATCGAAAAGAAATTGAGCTGTTATCTGATGTAGCTTTGACTGAAGAAGCTCAGATAAAAGAAGAAAGAAAGAGGAGCTTAAGGGACTTTCACAAGACTCATCCTAGTAGTTCTGGTACAGTTGCCAAAAAACCTCCAAGTGTTGAAAAGATCACTCCTACTGTCACAAGTTAAAGAACTGGTGATAAACCAGAGGTTCCCGATGTGATAGAAGATGACTCTACTAACAGTGAATCTGAATCTTGGGGTAATGATGAAGACGATAGCAACAATGATCAAGAATCAAGTAATGAAGGCAGTGAGTAGGAGAATGAAAGTAAAGTGCAAGAATCTGATTCAGAGTAAGAAGAAGAATCTAAAGATGATGATCAAGAAGAGGAGGAGTTTGTTCAAACTCCCTCCCCTACTGATGATAAAGATGATGATGATCTGGAATCAGAAAGTGATGATGTGATTAAAAGTGATGAAGAAAAAGGAATGGATGATACTACCTACCAATTTGCTAATAAACCCACTTAGACTGATAAAGAGGTTGTTCAAGGTGAGGGTGCTGATGCTGAAATGAATGACACTCAACAAGGGAATTAAAATTTAGAGACTACTCAAGAACATGTTGTTGAAGATGCTCATGTAACAATTTCTACTATTACGAAGAAGACTGAAGTTCCTGTTACTAGTTCTTCTCGCTCATCTGACTTGGCATCTAAATTCCTAATTTTTTTAGATATTCCTCAAGCTGATGCAGAAATAGTTTCTCCACTAGATGTTCATGTCCACCATGAAGTCCCAAGAACTCAGGCACCCACTCTTCTTACAATACCGGTTTCTGTTATCACTGAATCATCACCTGTACTCACAAACATTCCTCAATCATCACAAACCTTCACTCCTCCACCAATACTAACAACACCCACTCCACCGCCGATAATTGAAACTACAAATCCTCTATCAACACTTCCTGACTTCGCATCAGTCTTTTGATTCAACGATAGAATCACAACATTGGAAAAAGAAGTGGCTAAACTTAAAAAGGACCCTCTACACACTCAAGTGACAACTTTAGTTGATGAACATCTAGACACAAGGTTGGGAGAAACCAGAGAAGAATTCATGAACTTCCTTTCAGAGTCTCTCACGGCAAGAATCAAAGAGCAAGTAAAAGATCAGCTGCCTCAGATTCTGCCCAAGGAAGTGTCTAACTTCGCTCCACCTGTGATCAAAAAGTTGATTAAAGAATCACGTGATGAAGTTACTCTAGCAAAGGTGTCTTCTCAACCACATTCTACTTATGAGGCTGCTTCTACACTTACTGAATTTGAGTTAAAGAAGATTCTTCTCGACAAAATGGAGAAAAGTGAATCATATCTGGCAGCTCCCGAACACCGAGATTGCTATGATAGTTTGAAAAAATCTTACGATCTCGACAAAGATTTCTTCTTCTCTTATGATGTGTATTCCTTGAAGCGAAGCCGCAAAGACAAAGACAAAGACAAAGATGAAGACCCTTCCGCTGGATCAGACCGAGGGTTAAAGAAGAGAAAGCTAAGCAAAGATGCAGAACCAACCATTGGTCCGAAAAAGAAAGATTCAACGTCTGGCTCTTCCAAAGGCACCAAGTCTCAACCAAAATCTTCTGGAAAGTCTGTTCAATAAGAGGAACCAGTGTTTGAGGTTGCAGATTCTGACATGCCACAAGATCAAGAAGGGAACATAGGTGATAACGAAGATAAACCATGGAAAGAGACTACCTCTAGAAGTGATTGGTTCAAGAAACCTACTCCTCCTTAAGAACCCACTGACCCTGACTGGCATGTTGGCAAGACTACACAGGAAGAACCACCTCAAAAGTGGTTGATGACTCTCGCAGCTTTTAGGACCAACTTATAGTGGTTGATTGACTCTCACAGGCTTCTTACTTTTTACTGATAAATCGTTGAAGGACTTTGATGAATTGATGAGCACTCTAATAGACTTCTCTTCATACATCTTGAATGGCCTGAAAATTGAGAATTTAATCAAGAAATCCTACTCAGACAAGCATTCAGACTACTCAAAGGCACCCGCTCTAATTATGCAGAACTAGAATATGAATTTGAAGAATTCTATAAGGCTCTTTCAGAAAAGCTTGATTGGGAAAATCCTGAAGGCGGTGACTACCAATTTTATCTTTCCAAACTCCTTCCTTTGATCACGCGTGGAAAACGTCAAAGAGTACCATTTGAATACTTCATCAACAATGATCTCAAGTATCTACAAGGAGGAGTTTCGACTATGACATACACGACGTCTAC
>BQNB010170187.1:0-13701 GCA_026074375.1 Tanacetum coccineum | reverse complement strand
GCTTTAAGACAATTGGTCTTCTGCAGCAATGGCAAACGTTGTGCAAGATATTTTCCAAATGCTTGACAACACGCGTAACTGGTTAGGATCAACCATCATTGCAGATAATGCAGATGATGTGTTGCTTTATCAATAACATTCATGTTGATTAAACAGAGCTACTATGGGAAGGAATTCACTATTCTCTTCATCATCCAACATCTTTGATTTCTTATCCAAGATTTACTAAGATCATCATAAGTCATTACGTGACTAATTTCCCTGAGATTTCAAGGCGTGCTCAAGACATGTATCACAATCTGAAAGATGCTGATATAATGAAAAATATCTTTATTTCAGGAAGATACAAAGACAAAGTTGGAATGAAGATTCCAGCTTGGATGATCTCAGAAGAAATGAAGCACACAGAGCATTATCAGATGTATGTGGAGGTGTTTGGGATAGATGTTCCTCTGACTCAGTCACAGCCGACTTAGTCTACCTAAGGAACGCATAGGACACCTAACGCCCCTAGGTCACCTAACCCTAACATGGATGTAGGAGTATCAAGTGCTCCATACATATTACTCCCCCAGCTCCAGTACCAACTGTTGATAAAGCAGATGAGATGATTTTACAAGACACATTACAAGTAAGTCTTGCTGAGCACAAAAGTCGAGAAGAGCAAGAAGCTAGAGAAAATATGGACCTGGTCAACGAGCACTTGGCGTCTGTAGAGATTGAAAAGATGGTGGAAGGACCAAAGAATGTTATCGATGATAGTTCAATCCCTAGGAATGATGAGTCAAATATTCCTGGCTCTAGGTTAGAGCCCAGGAGTGATAAGGAGAGTCCGGAGGTAGAGATTATTAAGGATAAGGAAGTAGAGCCTACTAATGATGAAGAGGTGGAAATTACTAATGTCATAATACCTGTGAATGTTAATGACGAGGAGGAAGAAATAACTGATGAGGTGTATGAATTAAAGCGAAGGGAGAAAGGAAAGATTGTAGAGGAGTCTAGGAGTACACCATTCCCCACACCAATTAGATCTCCTAGGATTCATACTGATCTCATATCCTCGGATACTGAGAAACTCCAGGAATTGACGGTCACTGATACTAAAACTACATCATCATCAAAATCACCCAGCTCTAAATTGTCTAAAACAAATCGACTTCTATCTTTATTCAAAGCCAAACCTGCTCGTTTTAAACGATACAAAAATTTCTTTTAGGAGTTACAGGGATGTTATACATATTTGTTTGAACATCTGAAAACAAAGTTTCTGTCAAGGAAGTCATTTGATACTCTTGCTGATCATCTCCAAGAAGTAATGGTCGAATCATTACCCAGTATGGTAGATACGCATATTAAGGAGCAAGTTAAAAAGCAAGTTCATGAGTAGGTTAGAGATCAAGTTCCAGTATATATTGCGGAAGGGCTGATTCTGGAAAGACAAAAGACTAAAGAAGAGATGGAACGAATGATTGCTAAAGCTATTTTACAAGAGCGTAGGAATATACAGGCTGAAATTTCCTCACAAATTCATAACGCTATTGATAATCACATTCCTTCTTAAGTTGATGTGTCAATAAGAAGTTATATGTCTGAACATATTCTTTATGTTCGTCTAGTTCAATCACAAACACCATCTATTCCAGAACAACAATATCAACTGTATCTTTCCATGAAAAACGATCCTCAGTTGCAGCAATAAGACATAGCAATATGGCTTGCACTTTAGATGAAGTTTGAGAATCTTCAGGTACCACAAACTACATGTAGACCTTTTGCCGTTCGCCCAAGAGATCAGGACGATACTCATGATGATGCTCATCCTGAGGGGGAGAATCGTGCAAAGCGGCAAAAGACATCTAAGTATAAAGCATATGTGTCTGGAGAGTCATCATCTGGACAAGTCAATGAAGAAGAACGAAGGGTCATCTACTCTCAGAGGGTAATCAAGAGCAAGCAGATGATTATGATTTCTGGACGGATTCTTATGCTTCAGATGATGATGAAATACCGACGAAGCAAGTGTCACAAGATATTATGGAAGAAGTATCACTGACTATTGATGAAGCAAAGTTAAAGAAAATGGCTGATGAGATGTTGAGACAAAGATGTACCTTCATAGATGAGCATCAAGATCATATTGATCAGATGAGAATTTTTTGAATGTGACATTGTTTTGGGGGAAAGTGGAAAGTAGAAAGGAAATTCTTGTCTCTCCACATCCGAAAGACCACACCTCTAGTTCAAAGCTGTCAAAGGGATCCTGAAGCTCCAACACTATCTCTAATAAATCAAGATCTTTTGTATCTGAAGAAAGGAAGTTCAAGGCCCGAGAAGATAGTATTGTCACTTCACAAGTTTCCTGCAATCATCTTCAATGATGATAATATTGAAGAACGAACTTCCAGATGGGGTAAATAAGTCGTGTTAAGAAATTTAATCCTTTTTGCTCGATAGCTGTTGTAATGTTTTGTTGAATATTGGAAAAGAATCCTCATGCGAAGTAGATCTTTCTTACATTAAAGAAACAGGAGAGAAAAGAGCCTGGAATGGAAAACCAAAAAGGAATGAGGTTTATTCACAAATTCAAAGGATCATTCTAGTTATCAAGACGTATTGGGAATTGGTGGTCTAATGAACACAAAAAGTTTATCACAGAGATCAGAGATAGGTTGCCAAGAAGAACTAATTTTGAGTGCCATTTATGCATTGTTGTCGATTATTACCGAGCCTGTTTACCCATAGATAGAATTCAATAAGAATGTTTTTGAGGACAAGGTTTTTGCTGTGTATGTTTGGAATGGCAAGGTTCATGACGATGCCAGAAACTGGGTGGCTGGTGCTAGGGGTTCGGTAGCTGTATGTCATTACTATTCTGAAGTTCAGTGTGGGATGTTGGGTAAATAGTAGTGGGTGGCCTGGGGGTGCATCTTGGTGGTTGTGGTTTTGGGGGTTGACTTCTGTGTGTGTTGCGTATTGCCGCAGTTGATTACATTGTTAGGGAGAACTGGTGGGTTATTTTATTTTTGAAGTCATTCATTTTGGGCGCACGGCAGCTATGGGTCGGCGCCGGTTTGTGTCCGTGGCTGCGTTTTTTTGGTTGCAGCATGGTCGATCTATTTCATATACAAGAATAGGATAAGATAAGAAAAAAAGAAAGGAAAAGATGTGATTTGTGGGTTTGTGAAGACAGATTCAAGAGATTCTTAAAGTTTTGTGGAATCTTTTTTTTTGCAACACTTATTAGAGTACCTTGAAGTTTTTTTTTAAAAGAGTTACAATAATGATGTTTAAGTGATAGGCTTTATATGTACAAAGAGAAAGAGAAACTTACGAATGACGGGTTTTTGAGTTTTTTTTTGTTTTTTGTTTTGAGGTATTAGTATCTAAAGTTGTTTGTAGAAGAGGATAGAGAGGATAGAAGGTAGTATTGAATTTTTGATATAAGTAAAGATTGAAGTATCGCAACCACCAGTTGAGAAGTAGGCAGATGTATGATTGAAATGGAGATAAAAAAAAAGTCTCTCTTGGACCCAACGAATGGGATAGTCAAAACGCTCAGAATTATCGACCTTTTTTGGGGGGGGAGATTGTGAGGATGGAGAGATTGTTATTTATTTGGTTCATAAAAAGTTTGTTGATTATGTGGTTTCATTATATTTTTAGTCATTAGTCTTTATTTTGTTTAGAATAAAAGTTAGTTTTTGTTGTAAATAAGGTATATTATGGCCTAAAAAGTAAGAAGAAAAGGGAAAATTGCATAATTGCCAAGAATAGGGCTTGTTTTAGTAGAGAAGTTTTTAGATAGAAGCCTTTAGAAGAGTGAGAAAAAAATAAATGAAGTTGGATAAAAAAAGCCTCTTTCCTTCATTCTATAAAATACCCAATTTCTATCATTTATTAGAGGGTGTTGATTTGTATGCCTTGTAATAAACTTTTCTTTTCCCTTTAATTTTAATTACATTTGAAATTTGATATACTTGCCATCCTCTTATATTCTCTTTTAAGCTTTCTTGAAAACAAATTATGGGATGATTCAAGGAATAAATAAGACCTCCTCCTATACAAAAAAGGCTCCTTATTTATACCTCTTGTTGTGTTATCTTTGTTATTCTAATCAAGTCAATAAAATATAATCGTTTGGTTCATTATCGCTTCTCCCAATTCTGTTTACATGGTATCAGAGCTTGGATCTTTGATTTTACTTTTGAAGAAAGAGGTACCTTTGTTGGATTTTCCTAATTAGTTTTGAGAGCACCCAGGTTGTAGTTTTTAGTTTAGGTTTAAATGCTATTTTTTTTTTGTCGTTTCAGGTTATAAAGTGCATTTTTGCATTTTAGTGCTCACCACTCATTAATCAATCCATCAGAGTAATTCAAAATTGCATAATCCTTAATCCCCGTCTTCGAAAACTCCACCCATGTGCCGTTCGCTTTTCCTTACGCGGTTGGTCGTAGCATTGGTTGGGGTTGTAGGAATGTGGAATTCATGATCTAGATTGGGTTTTAGTGGAGATATTTTCTAGATCCTGTGTGTTGTGTTTTTAGTGGATTTCGACCTGAGAGAGATGTGAAAGAGAACCACGGGTCGGGGGTGGGTAGGTATTAATGGAAGATCTATTGTATGATTGTCAAATCTTTTTTTTTGTTGTTGTCTCCTGACTGTCATTTTATTAGGTGTTCAAATTTTGGAGATTATGATTATGGATTTTCAATATTGAAGATTTAGTGTTTGATACGGTGAGATCGTTTTTTTGGTTGATGAGATTTTTAAGTTTGGTCCCCGGTGTGACCATTTGATTTTGGTTATGTTCTTTTGGGTTTTTGGACTCGAATTGAGTTTTTTAGTTAGTCTTGAGATCCGGTTTGGTTGGCTTCGCTTTTAGATATTGTGTTAGTTGAGATCCTCGTCTAGTTCAGGTTTTTTTGCCTTGTTTCTTTATTTTTGTTGAGGACCTGGCGGAGAGGGAAGTAGAGTAATGTTTTTCCAGGGTTTGTAATCGCTTCGACTTTTGGTTAACTAAGACCTGTCAAGACAGGTTGCTTCGTCTTTTGGACCATTTTGTTAGTTGAGACCTGCCACAGGTTACTTCATTTTTCTGGTTAGTTGAGACCCGAACATGTTTGTCCCGGTTTTTGGTTTTTTTGTTCGTCTTTTGGTAAGTTGAGACATGTTTCAGGTTGCTTCGTTTTATGGTTAGTTGAGACTGGCTCAGGTTGCTTCGTTAGTTACGATCTGCTTCAGGTTGCTTCGTTTTATGGTTAGTTGAAACTAGTTTTTGATTTCTTCGTTTTATGGTTTGTTGAGACCTGCGCTATAGGTTGCTTTGTCTTTTGGGATTTTTGGTCTTTTGGGACTTTTTGTTAGCTGAGACATGTCAAGACAGGTTGCTTCGTCATTTTGATTAGATCCAAGTAAGATCTGTTGAGACCTGTTTTCTTCAGGTTGCTTCATATTTTGGTGAATTGAGACCTGTTCTGCAGGTTGCTTCGTATTTTGATTAGATCCAAGTGAGATCTATTGAGACATGTTTTCTTCACGTTGCTTCATATTTTAGTTCGGTCCCAAGCAAGATCGATTAGTTTTGCGTTTGTTGAAGATTTGGATCTGTAAAACCTAAAAATTTCAATAAGTGTAAAATTACCAAAATACCCCTAATGCAAGAAAATTTATAAAAGCTTAAATAAATTTCAGTTTAATTATAGAAATTATGAAAATACAATATATAGCAATTATGAAATTTTTGTAAGATCAAAATACTTTATGTTATACAAGGAAAATAATTAAAATGATATATATATGTATATATGCCGAATTATGTATAATAAATTAATTATGCATTATTATTAATATAAAATAATTATAGATAAATACATAATAATTATGAAAATGATAAAATCTGATTTTATCCTATTTGAAAGCCCATGGGACTCGGCCAAACTTTTAATTATATCTTTATTTCATTTTCATTTGTAAATTCTTTAAAAACAAATGCACCGAACCCTAAAATAATAAAAGAGGCGGCATACAATTCTTTCTAAAAAAGTGGCGTGCTGTGCATGAAGAAACTTGTGTCTATCATAGAGATGTAGTTATGTGAGGAAGCGTTGTCTCATAAAGAGAGAATGTGCGGGCGAGAAATTCAGAATAGAAATAGGTGCGGAATGCATTGGCGAAGTATTGCGATCGAGTGGTTACGCGAGTGATAGAAGTGTTTGCGGGTTGTCTCAGCAAATAATCAAGACTAAGACTACCTGCGTGTTAGGAGTTGTAGGTAGACAGATAATGGATATATGAGAGTATACAGTTGCCTTAGGTGGAAGTCAGATCACAGAGCGATGTGCTGTGAAGATCTGAGATAGCACAGTGTACATTGTATTGCGCAGATGTGCATGAAGAGTGTAGAATGTGTTATTATACCTTGGAAAAATGTTCATTTATTTTATTTTGATCTTGTACTGATAAGATCTATCCCTCTTGTATGGTTCGAGAACAACTAACCGTACTCTTTTGGGTGAGTAAGAGAATGAAAAGCTATACCCTGGAAACATCTGTTTATTTAACTCTCTACTGTCTGTGATCAGAGGTGAGACATGAGTGTTTATTATTTTTGCACTTTGAGTTGAGTTCAGTAAGACTGTGCATTATTTCACATATAACTCAGAAAAATTGTGTTGGAAAACATTTTAGAGTGATGCGAATAATTATTGGAGATTTAAGTGTGATTTGCCGAATTCGAAAAATAAGGGAGAAAAGTAAAGAAAATGGTTAAATATGAATTAGGGTTAGGGGTGTGTTATTTTTTTCAGTGTAATTAATGCCAATGATTGGGAAACAATTGTGTTTGGATTGGGGAGAATTTGATAGGTGTTATGTGAATTAATTAGTTAGCGATTGAGATATAAAAAGTATAGGACTTGTTTTTGTATTTCTGAAACTATGGGGTTATTTTAGACATGTTATTATATTTAATTATATTCTGTAAAAATAAGTTGGGGGGTGTATAAAAGGTCATATGATATTAATTTTGGATATTAAAATGGTTAATTACATATATAAGTAATTAGAAGTTAATAATTAAAAATGAGGACTGAGATTGTAAATTCTAAAAAGTGAAGGTTTGGTTTGTATTTAATGTTAAAAGTATGATTTTGTCTATTTTGTATCTATAATGTCTTGTTTTTGTACTTATAGATAATTAAAGATATATGTTTTAAAATATTTAATTAAACCAAAAAGGACTAAATATGTAAAGTATGTAAATTAGGGTTTGACTTGTAAATACATAAAATGAAAGGTATAATCTGAATTAAATGTGAAACTTTGATATTTACACTTTTAACCTTGAAAATTATTGATTTTTGTATATTAAACCCTAAAATATGGAAAGTTGTCATAATTTAACCCTGAATTGTTAAGGTTTGGCATATTAACTCCCTAAACTATTCAAAATACTTAATAGAATCTCAAATGATGGAATATTACTAATTTTGGAAACTTACTAAAAATAGAAAGTTATTAATTTTGGAAAGTTACTAAAAATGAAAAGTTACTAAAAATGGAATGTTTCTAAAAATAGAAAGTATAACTTAAATGGATGGTTTGTAATTCGAATTCATCATTTCTTTAGGTTCGGTCAAGAGGGAGTGATTGTGATATTCCTGTGGTGTTTTCTTTGATTATTGCTTTGCTTCGGAATAAGGTACGTGATATTCTTGACACCTACTCGATTTACTATTACTACGATTAAGTCTAGTATTTCGTTTGTTTCGTTATTGTACAGATATTCTGACCTTTATCGTTAAGGTTTCTCTGACATATTCCTCTCTTTCTTTGATTACTATGCGATTTGCGACATTTGCTCTGAGCTTTTATTTTGGTTTCCTATATGATCTGTTATTTTGTTCTATTTGAACCCTGCAATATGTCTTTCCTTTGATATTTCGATCGTTTGATATTTGAACCTTTGGCAGGACATATGATATGATCCCTTTTGAATGAAATTTAATATGACTTTGCTTTGCACCTTTTAGTTTGAGACCGAGCCACGATTGTTTCTTAGCCATGAATGTAAACATGGCCGTGTCATTGATGCACTTTGGCATGATCATGGGTGATGTGTGTGATTTCTCACGGCCCGTTCTTCCTATTTGATTTATATGCGCTATATATGAAGAATTAGTATTTTGTTTAAGGGGGTTTGGATGCATCCTAGATTTGTTTATATTCGATGGATTATGACCTTATGAGATTTGATATTTGGTGATGATGTTTGGGGCAATCCATCTTTCACATTTGGAGCTCTTGACCCATGGTTACATATGATATGATTTGTTTGGTCTTAGTAAATTGGTCTTGATTCAATTTTCTGATTCATTTTTTACCTTAACTATGAATGAATTCTGATTTGTCTTTTACCCTTATTTTGTCTTCCCTTGGATCATGTCTTGTGATATCCTTTATACCTTGTATCGTATCCTTTGATTTCCGTTATCTTTTGCATTCGATTATATATATCTGTTCACTGGGCTTTATAAGCTCAGTCGCACTTTCTTTTCTTGCGGCAGGTATCTAAGCTAGAAGCTGGGTTTGCTTTCAGGCTATGAGTGTTGAGTGTGGACTTACCCTAGAGATCTTAGTTTTGATATATGAATTGTTTCTTTTCAAGACATTTGTTATTTCGTTTGGATATGTTTATCCTTTGAGAACTTATGTACCTTAAGTCATGTTGACTTATTATCCTTTGGTTATTTATCTAAGACTTCCGCTGTTTATGCTTGTGTTATGATTATGTATGCTTTTGATGTTACACCATATTTGTAATACTTCTACCCTTTTGGGTCGGGGACTGGGCGTTATTATTTAGGGTATCCAGAGCTGCCAGGTTAATCATGACGAATTTGGTCTTATGTCCTGAGAGCTTAGCTCATGACTTTATTTTAGTGAGGATTGGGTAGACCTTAAGTTCCTTCTGCGTAACTCTCTTCTGTAACCTATCTTGTTTTCGTTTGCTAATATGACTCCTACACCATTAATTGAACGTGTAATCATTTCAACCCTAATGAAGAACCATACGCTTAAGTAGCTTAACGTGGGAGACATAACGTACTGATCGTAAGAAAATGTTGCGCCGCGCTAATCTGCCCTCCGAACCGCGTGTTGTAGTTTTGAGTTGCTGCACGATGATATGAGGTCGTCTCTTACGGCTAAGATTAAACTTGCTTCACTGCGTTAGCTTCGCGCTCTTAGTGATGATTTGCGGTCGCTAGTTGACATACTAAAGTTGATGTGGCGTGCGCTCAAGTAGCCATGTGTGTGGTGTTGTGGTTGCGTATAGCGAAGTATCCTAAGCTAATATTCGCTCAAACTTGCACGTAGAAATAGCTGGTGTACGCGCGTTTAAGTGCTCGGGGTATTTGGTATTCTGTGCTGACGTGCTGATAGCGTTGTCGCAACCTGAATTTGGTTATCATGGTTCCTCACCGCTTAAGTCCGTTAGCCATCTCTGCTATGAAGGACGTACCTTGATTTCTATGGTGCCAAGTTTTCTAGCTTCTGTTATGGACTACTCTTTGGAGAGTCCTAATATTAAAAAATCTTTATGTTGTTCGTGAATTCGTGATGTTTCCTGATGAACTTCACTGGACTTCCTCCGGCTTAGAGAGGATTGAATTTGGCATTGAGTTAATTCCCGGTGCTGAACCTATCTCAAAGGCTCCGTATCGTATGGCACCTGTTGAATTGAAGGAGTTAAAGGAGCAATTACAGGAGATGTTGGAGAATGGCTTTATTAGACCTAGTGTTTTACCGTGGGGTGCACCGGGTCTCCCCGTATTTGTTAAAGAAGAAAGATGGGAGCTTGCGCTTGTGTTATTGATTACCGCGAACTCAACCGTATTACAATTCGTAACCGCTATCCTCTTCCGCGAATCGACGATTTGTTTTGAACCAACTGCAAGGGCTTAATATTTTTTATCAGATGATCTGCGATCGGGTTATCATCAGCTTCGGTCTTATGTGGATGAGAGAGCGGGATATTTCTAAGACTACTTTTCGTAGCGTTTCTCTATGGCCGCTACGAAATTCTTGGTTATGCCCTTCGGTCTGACTAATGTCCTGCCGTTGTTTTGGATTTGATGAACCGTATTTTCTACGTGTACCGTGTAAGTTCGTTATTGTTTCATCGACGACCTCATGTTTACTCCAAGTCTGAAAAGAGAGTCATTGAACAACATCTACGGATTTTTGTGTTAGAAATTCTTAGACAGAAGAAGTTATGCAAAGTTTTCGAAGTGCGAGTTTTGGTTAAAGCAATACTAGTGCGTTCCTTGGGCATATTGTATCTGTAGACGGCATTCTTATGGATCCATCTAAGGTTGAAGCTATCACCAAATCGGCCGAACCTACTACCGGTGACGGAGGCTAGTGAGAAGTTTTCTGTGGGCTTGCTGGCTTATTACGACGTTTTTGTTGGAGCGTTTTCTTCCCGATTAGCTTTACCCTCTTACCCAGCTGATGAGAAAGGGTGAGAAGTTTGTGTTGGACGGTACATGAGGTCGGGGAGAGTTTTGAGGACTTAAACGGAGATTGTTTTGGTGTCTGCTCCCGATATTGACTCTCTCCTATTCAGGTTCCGGTGGTTTTCGATATACAGTGATGCATCGAAGGAGAAAGTTTAGGTTGTGTTTTGATGCATAAATGGGAAGGTGATCGCCTTCGCTTAAGGCAATGAAAACCTATGGTGAGTAAATTATCCAACCCATGATCTTGAGTTAGCTGCGGTGGTTTTTGCATTGAAGATCTGGAGACACTATTTGTATGGTGAAGCTTGTGATATATTTACAGATCATAAGAGTCTCAAATATATTTTTACTCAGCGAGAACTTAACATGAGACAGAGAAGATGGTTGGAACTTTTGAAAGATTATGACACTAACATCCAGTACCATCCGGGCAAGGCTAATGTGGTTGCCGACGCACTTAGTCGAAAATCTGGGATGATAGCTTGTTTTGATTCTATAATTCCTTCAGTGATTTAGAGACGTTTGGATGTTGCGCTATGTATACGAGGTTTTGGTGGCTTTTGGGCGATGTATGAGAATAGAGTTCTAACTCATGCTACAGTTCCAAAGAAGCTCAAAGGGACGACGGTGAGTTATGGGCTATTGTGCAGAATGTTGCGTTATCATATCTGTTAGAATTAATAGTATGTTTTATTAGGCCCGTATTAAGATAGTTTAGTTTAGGCCCGTTTAGATTTTAGAGTTAGTAATAAGGGCCAAGCCCATTAGTTAACCTAGCTTAGCATTCAAGCTAAGCAATGCTTATTTATACCTCCTGTAATCTTTGTTATTCTAATCAAGTCAATACAATATAATTGTTTGGTTCAATATCGCTTCCCCCAACTCTGTTTACATAGTATCAAAGCTTGGATCAATTAATTAAAATTAGGGTTTTGATTTTACTTTTGAAGAAGGTACCGTGTGATACCCAATCAGTTTTGAGAGCACCCAGTTAAAGTGCGTTTTAGATCTCACCACTCATATAATCAAACTCAATTAATTCTAAATTGCAAAATCCCTAAATCCCGTCATCGAAAACCTACCCACGTGCCGCCGCCTTTCCTCACGCGTCGGCGTGTGAATTTAGATCCAGATCTAGGGTTTTAGCTGGAGATATTTTCTAGATCCCTGTTTGTTGTGATTTCGACCAGAACCACGGTAAGATCATGTAGGATCTGTCAAATCTTTTTTGTGTCAATTTTATTAGGTGTCAATTTTGGATTATGATTATGGATTTTCAATATTGAAGATTTAGTGTTTGATACGGTGAGATCGTTTTTTGGTTAATGAGAGTTTTGAGTTTGGTCCCCGGTGAGACCATTTGATTTTGGTTATGTTCTTTTGGGTTTTTGGACTCGAATTGAGTTTTAGTTAGTCGAGACCGGTTGGTTGCTTCGCTTTTAGATATTGTGATTAGTTGAGACCTGTCTAGTTCAGGTTGCTTCGTTTCTTCATTTGAGTTGAGACTTGGCGAGTTCCAGGTTGCTTCATCTTTTGGTTAACTGAGACCTGTCAAGACAGGTTGCTTTGTCTTTTGGACCCTTTTGTTAGTTGAGACCTGCCACAGGTTGCTTCATTTTTCTGGTTAGTTGAGACCCGAACATGTCTGTTCCAGTTGCTTCGTCTTTTGGTAAGTTGAGACATGTTTCAGGTTGCTTCGTTTTATGGTTAGTTGAGATTGGTTCAGGTTGCTTCGTTAGTTAAGACCTGCTTCAGGTTGCTTCGTTTTATGGTTAGTTGAAACTAGTTTTTGATTTCTTCGTTTTATGGTTAGTTGAGACCTGCGCTATAGGTTGCTTCGTCTTTTGGGATTTTTGGTCTTTTGGGACTTTTGGTTAGCTGAGACCTGTCAAGACAGGTTGCTTCGTCATTTTGATTAGATCCAAGTGAGATCTATTGAGACCTGTTTTCTTCAGGTTGCTTCGTATTTTGGTGAATTGAGACCTGTTCTGCAGGTTGCTTCGTATTTTGATTAGATCCAAGTGATATCTATTGAGACATGTTTTCTTCAGGTTGCTTCGTATTTTAGTTCGGTCCCAAGCGAGATCGATTAGTTTTGCGTTTGTTGAAGATTTGGATCTGTAAAACCTAAAAATTTCAATAAGTGTAAAATTACCAAAATACCCCTAATGCAAGAAAATTTATAAAAGCTTAAATAAATTTCAGTTTAATTATAGAAATTATGAAAATACAATATATAGCAATTATGAAATTTTTTGTAAGATCAAAATACTTTATGTTATACAAGGAAAATAATTAAAATGATATATATATGTATATATGCCGAATTATGTATAATAAATTAATTATGCATTATTATTAATATAAAATAATTATAGATAAATACATAATAATTATGAAAATAATAAAATCTGATTTAATACTATTTGAAAGCCCATAGGACTCGGCCAAACTTGTTTATGTATATCTTTTTACATTTTCATTTGCTAAATCATTAAAAACAAAAAAACCGAAACCCTAAATAAATTAAGTGGCGGCATAAAAGAATTCTCCAGGGCTTGCACGATTTTTCTAAGACTATTTGAAGGTTAAGGAGTGTGGGAAAAATAGTGGGAAGCTTGGGGTGTGCTTGGTTCGATTTTGGTTATTGATTTGGGTTCGAAAAGCTCTACCGGGTTCATAAATTCATAAAATCCCTAAGGATCATCCAAGGTATTTTTACAACTCACTTTTCATCATATAAATTCGATCTATGCATAAGAAAAATGTTCATTCATTTTATTTTGATTTTATAAATCAAATCATATTCGAAACCCTAATTTCTAGCTAGTATTGAAATCGGCATAAAACTATTTGTAAAATTGATTTTATATTTTTCTAAGGTTGTTCATATCACATATAACTCAGAAAAATTGTTGGAAAAATTTAGAAGTAATTCGAATAATTATTGGAGATTTATCATTGATTGCCAATTTTCGAAAATAAAGAGAAAAGGAAGAAATAATTGAAAAACGAATTAGGGTTAGGGTTTTTATATTTTTCCCAGGTCCAATACATGCTAATGAATGTATAAAAATTGTGTAATTATTGGGGAAAATTTTAATTAGGGTTTTGTGAATTATTTTGTTAGCCGAATTGCTATTTAAAAGTATAAGGACTTGTTTTGTAATTTCTGAAACTT
>BQNB010170182.1:0-13702 GCA_026074375.1 Tanacetum coccineum | reverse complement strand
GGTTTCCCCAAGACTGATGTTTTAGCAAAATTAGTATCTACACTACTTCCTTTTAACTTCTTTAAGTCATTTTTTAAAGCAGTAATTACAAAAACTGTAACACCCCCATTTTTACAATATAGCAGCGGAAGCTAATCTGGGGTATTACTTCATAGCACAACAGTCATAATCATAGAAAATGACTCAAAAGAGACGTTTTTGGAAAAATTTAGTTATCATTCATTTATTCATTAGAGTTTTACAAAAGGAGGTCCCAAAATCTAGAAACATAAAGTTTGAATGATAACAATTTAGCCATTATTCAAGTCCTTGCCATTCTGTGCCACCAGATGCTCAATTTCCTGAGATAAACATTCTAAAAGAGATCAACACAATGGTTGAGTGAAATTCATAGGTTTATAATAAATAGTGTGAATACAAGTCATCATAAGTGATAATTGCAATGAGTATAATTATTATATAAAACAGTATTAACAGTGTATTATTGCGTCTAAGCTCATGGCACACAAACTGACTGGTATATATATATATATACCCAAATTGCTATGATATATATACATAGAGATAATGGCCCCCGGTGTAGGTAATTGCCATATACCTATGATATTCAAATATAATGCGTTTGGTTACCTATCAGGCTAACACAAATGGGATTCGTCAATCCCGATAGATCTATCCACAATATTCGCGTTCACTCACAAGTGATTAATGGTCCATGATAATGAGGGACTTTTGGCATAAAGTGACTTAGATCACAAGCAGTAATATGATATCATATATTTAGAAAACACTTGTATTCATAATTTATAGCATGTATCCCCCTCACAGGTTTATGAAAACATTCAAGAGATTTAAAAGTGAGGCTATAAACTCACCTGATAGGTAGTTGTAATAAATATTCCAAAATGTAAGCTGACGACTTTATCACAATCTTAACAGAGAAGGTTGATATAGCAAAATAATAGTAAACAACCACGTCACGCAACCTGAGTAAATATGTCAAGTCTTAGGAAGATTGTACTCTAGAACTTTGGTTTTAATAGTTTAATATTGTTATGAGTTTGATTGGAGAGTTTGGAATTATTGTATCACCGTTCGGGCCATCATAATTCAGAGGTCATTCAGTAAACGTTTGAGGAGCTAGGGCACTTTAATCGCACACAACAACTTAGTCAGAATGTAATACCAAGATGAAACCCTATAATATGAAGCTCCCTAGTATTGTGATACGATATAGATACGGACATGATTTTTAAAAGCACATCGATGATGAACTATTTTCTATCAGTACTAACTATGACTAACAGACTTAACTTTAATACTAACAGTATTAAGTCTGTTTACAATATTTTTCCTAACAACACACAACCTAGGGTAATATGTCAAGTCTTAGTTTGATTGTATATGTTTTATGTCATAATGTAATATCATTTTGATTGAAATATTATAGAAATATTGTAACACTGTTCGGGCCATCATAATTTAGAGGTCATTCAATAAACGTTTAAGGAGCTAGGGCACTTTAAATTGTAAACCCAACAACTCAGTCAGAACGTAATACCAAATGAAACCCCTAGTATTGTGGTACGATATAGATTCGGACAGGATTTTTAAAAAGCACATCGATGATGAATTTTATAATAGTTATAACATAATCGGTTTTAAGCGTTTTGCTTAATAACTGGAAATGATAAGCACGTTAAGCGTTAATTAAAGTTATGTATTATAAGGTTTTGAACACATTTCTAAACTTTTTCAAAATGTTACATTTTTTACCCTTAAGATTGAAAAATAGCAAAATATAGATCAAAACGGGTCAAATTAGGGTTTTAAAACAAAAACGCGTAGGTTTTTAATTCAAATTCTTTCAATAATTAATAAAGTTATTATATTAACATTAGTTAAGATAGATTATAACAATATTTAGCCATTATAACATTTAGATTTAAGAAAAACAAGAAATTAGGGTTTATGGGTTCGGTTTTGGATCAAAATGGTAAAACGCCTATAATTTGAGATAAAAAGTTTTAACAAGAGTTCAAGCATGATCATATGAATATTATATGAATGTAAGAGCAGGTATGAATCATAAGAAACCTGGGTTTGAGCTTAGAAGATCAACAATGGAGGAAAACGGGTCGTATGGGTCGAAATGCACTTGTACGCCTAGTTTTTCTTCTTCGGGACTTCAAGGCTTCAATATTTCTCTTGATTATTGTTCTTGGAACCTCTTAGGAACTTCTTGAGCAGAGATTTTTTTGCTATTGTGGGTTATAGAAAGAAGATGTAGAGGATGAGTTAGAATGAGGATGGTGTCCTTTTTTATAATCAAACGAGCCTTGGAGGCCAAGGAGAGGGGATGTGGTGGCTTATTTCTGGTATGGCTAAGTTGGAGGAGCTATAAGGGTGACATGGGAGGTCTATGGTGGTAGCTAGGTTAAGGTGGAGGGTTGTTTGTGGTGGTGTAGGTCGCGGCAAGTCTTGGAGCCAAAGGAAGAGATGTAGCCAATCTAGTAACCAAGGAAATGAGTTAAGGTTCTTGTAAACTGGTTGTGAGGCAAGTATCTTGGTCATCAAGGTGCTTGGATGCAATGTTATCTTTGAAAACGGGTTAAAAAGAAAGAAAAAGAGGTCGCGGGTTCGAATGGCTCAAACTAGGGTTTTTCTTGGTTATTTTCATGTACCTTTGATTAGTAATGATAGATTAAGGATTATAAGACTTGTATTAAGGGTTTACAACAAGATTTGATTAGTGGTTTGCGTTTAAAATGGGTGAAAATAGGTAAATGGGTCGCGGGTTAAAGTTAGGGTTCGTTTAGGGTTTTCTAGGTTTAATTCTTGTATATTATTGTTAAAATGATGAAATGATGTTGGAATGTGATTTGTAATGTTGTAATTTATGTATTTACAACTTATTTGAGTAATGGTTTGGGTTTACAATGAATAAAAATAAAGAAACGGGTCATGGTTTGGTCTTTAGCTCGGGTTAGGGTTTCTAGGTTTCATTTCATGAAATCTTATGAAATGAGAAAGATTATGGATTGTAAATGAAGTGCATGACTTGCTTGTAACTTGTACTTGATAGATTGAAGAAGATTCTTTAGGAAAATAAAGGTAAAACGGCTATTTTGGATATCGTGCATTAATGACTTGTACATTATGCTTTAAAGGACTTGTACCTTATTTTGGAGGGAAAGTATATTCAAATGAGATGTTATATTACTTGTACATGTGCTTTTATTGATTGTACATTCATCTTGGATGTTTACATTACCCAAAATTAGGGTTTTGGCATAAACATTAACGGTTTATGTTTATTTGATATTAATGTCGAGAAATCTACGTTAAATGAATAACATATGTGATAAAATAGATATTAGGTCATTGACTTGACATGTTATGATGTTTGCTTGACATATATGTAGATAGGATTGCCATAGGTAGGTTGCGTGAGCTCGTTAACTTTAGTTACGCAAGTTGCGTTGCATATTGAGATATTGGTAAGGTAAGTAATGTAATAAAGCGAAAAATTTCCCCGTGAAAAAGTGATATATTATATAACAGAGAGATATTACATTGGTGAAAATTTCGTGTTGTTATAGTCCCCCAACCTTACAAAAATTTAGTCCTGAGATTTAGTTGAATGATGGAGTGTAAAAGTTCAGAGATTTATTCATATGAAGATAATATGAAGTAAGGGATTTGTTCGTACAAACGGATCACAGATTGAAAGAATGTTGTTTGTACGTATGCCATATACTTAAGCCTACTTATTTATAATTTGTCACTTACAAAGCGAAGCGTCCAAATCGTTGTTACTGAGAATTTATAAATTCATAGTTCGGTGGTTTATAATTTCCTTATTCAAATGAAAAAGAGTCCTAATTCTTTCCAATAAGATGATTATAAATCATCCTACCTAAGTACAAAAATATGATATTAAAAAGGTGATATACAAAAATGATATGATTTTCTCAAAATCATAGAAGGTAATGAGAAGAATAATGAGACATTAATTGCAATGATGTCCATATCTGTCGTATTTCAATGATAATAAGTGTTTCAAAGGTATGAGGGGAGTATAATAGAGTTAATGGAATTGACAAACGATGTCGAGTTTTGATATCACCAGATAACAAGATGTAACGGAATCATCACTACTTTATTATTTCATGGATAACTTTTTCTTACATATCTTACAATACCATGTCTTGTGGTGGGATTCTAGATAAAAGTAATAGATGACAAGAATAATAGCTTAGTATTTAAACTTATGAAGTGTGTCCCATAAGATTCTTCATATATAATTAATGGCGATCTTGGATATCCTCAAGGGTCATTTCTAAATTATAAATCCTAAAGTGAACAAAAGCAATCTTGTCTCTCTGTCCCATATGCTTCTTCCGTAGTTCAAGTATCTGTGTACGGGCTTCCTTAAGTTTGGTTATTACTTCATCAAAATCTCTTGGTATGATTATCCAACCATTAACAAGTCTTTCTTCCATTTTCTCAATGCGGTGAAAAGAAAGTTCTTCTAAGTAATATAAAATATCTTTGATTTGTTTCTTATGATGCTTCAGATGTTCCTTGATAGAACTTTTTCCTATTTCAAATATCTAAGGTGGGGTAGGAGTATAGACTGAGAAAGATGGTGGTTCTAGATTATAGGCTTGCTTTCGGGATGAATTAGATAACGTAGTTGAGGAAGAAGATGGGGAATGAATTTGCTTCTTAGGTGGTAATAATTGTTCAGGAACAAAGAAATATCGGGGATCAAACAGTAGTGATGGTGGTAATACCGGAGATGGAGTTAAAACAACTTGTGGAGTAATAGAATCTCGAGGTGGAATAGGTGATTCTTTAGCATAAAATGCTTGCACGTCCTTCAAATATTGATTATTATAGAAAAGTCCAACAACTCAGTCAGAACGTAATACCAAGATGAAACCCCTTAATATGAAGCTCCCTAGTATTGTGGTATGATATAGATTCGGGATAGGATTTTTAAAAGCACATCGATGATGAATTATATAATAGTTATAACATAATCGGTTTTAAGCGTTTTGCTTAATAACTGGAAATGATAAGCACGTCAAGCGTTAATTAAAGTTATGTCTTATAAGGTTTTGAACATATTTCTACACTTTTTCAAAATGTTACATTTTAGACCCTTAAGAATGAAAAATGGAAAAATATACCCTTGGAGTTTTCACTTTTACAAGTTTGGTCCTTCTAGTTTAAAACATGTACAAAGTAAACCTTGTATTTTAGAAAGTGGCATAATAGACCCCTATAGTTATAACTTTAATAAAATGACATTTTCAGTCCTTTTAGTTATAAGTTTCAGAAAGTTACAATATATACCCCTTGCATGAATAATATTTACAAAACAAGTCAGAATGGCCATGAAAGCTTATTTTAACATTCCAAAATATATTAGCAGGTTATAGCTTATTAGAATAAGCTAAATTATGAATGTCTAATATAACAAAAGTTTAAAATAACGAATCGTTAAGCTAAAAATCAAAACGGGTCAAATTAGGGTTTTAAAAATTAATCCAATGGGTTAGGGCTTTTAAGGATAGATAATAAGCTTATATAAATGTTCAATAAGGTCATAAAAGTTTTCCATTATAAAAGCTTATGAGTTTAGCTTATAGTTTTAATGAAAACGCGATTTTAGGGTTTCTAGGTTTCGGTTTGGATCAAAACATAAACACGCCTAGGCTTTAAGCTCTAGACTTTTAACAATGGATTCAATATGATCATAATAGACTTATAAGAGATTAGAAACAGAAAATGAGCTTGTAGAACCTGAGTTTGAGCTTACAGCTTCAAAAATGGGTTGAAATGGGACTTTAGCATTCGTACGCCTAGGATTTTAATCTTGGGGCTTCAAGACTTCAATCTTTTTCTTAATTATTGTTCTTGGGACCTCTTAAGAACTTCTTGAGCAGAGATTTGCTGCTTTTGTGAGTTATAGAGTGAAGATGTGGGGGATGAGTTAAAATGAAGGGTGGTGTCCCCTTTTTATACTCGAAACCCCCTTTGAGGCCAAGGGAATTTGGGGATTAAGGTTAGGACAGATGGGGGTGATGTAGAGAAGATATGGAGTGACAAGGATGGACTATAAGTGTGTTAGCTAAGTTTAAAAAGAGTTGATGTGGGGTTTGTTCTAGCCGCGGGTTATAATGAAGCCACAAGGATGAGGTGGCCAACTTGGGGAGCAAGGGATGAGTTAAGGTGCTTGTAAGCAGCTTGTGGATGATCTAGGTGCATCATAAAGGTGCTTGGATCCAAAGTTTGTTTTTAAAATGGGTCAAAACCAAGAAAATGTGTCGCGGGTTCATATTAGGGCACGAATAGGGTTTTTAAGCTTCAATTTCATGTGCATTTGATTTGTGAAGATAGATTAAGGATTGTAAGCTTATATTAAGGATTTACAACAATGTTTGATTAGTGATTCACGATTAAAATAGGTAAAAATGGTTAAATGGGTCGTGATTTGCAATTAGGGTTCGATTAGGGTTTTCTTGGTTTAATTCTCGTCCATTGTTGTTATAATGATGATGGAATGTGATTTGTAATGTTGTAATTTATGTAATTACAGCTTATTTGAGTAGTGGTTGAGGTTTAAAACGGATAAAGATCAATAAACGGGTCACGATTTAGAAACTAGCTCGGTTTAGGGTTTTCTTGTAATTTCATGAAATAAGAATGAATATGGATTGTAAATGAAGTGTATGACTTGCTTATAACTTTTACTTGATGGATTGTACAAGCCTTCTTAGGAAAATGGAGATAAAATGGCTATTTTGAATGTCATGCTTAATGACTTATACATTGTGCTTTAAAAGACTTGTACCTTATTTTGGAGGGAAAGAATATTCAAATGAGATGTTATATTACTTATACATGAGCTTTAATTACTTGTACATTCATCTTGGATGTTTACATTACCCAAAATTAGGGTTTAGGCAATAATGTTAACGGTTAAAGCTCATTTGGTATTAACGTCGTGAAAACTACGTTAAATAGATAACGTATATGATAAAATGGATATTAGATTGTTGACTTGACATATTAGGACATTTACTTGATGAAAACATAGATAGAATAGCATAGGTAGGTTGTGTGAGCTTGTTAACTTTAGTTATGTAAACTATGTTACATAATAGAATGTAAAAAATTTCTCCGTACAAATGTAATCATAATAAAATAGGTTGATTTTGCTTTGAAAATTTTGGGTTGTTATAAAACCTTTTCTTGAATCTGAGCTTTTAAATCAGCATTATTAGCAAGCAAAGAAGTTATATGTTTTTTCAAAGTTTCATTTTCCTTATTTAAATGCTCATTCTCTGTAAGTAATTTAGCCACACTATGTTCTAATTCTATGTTTATTGTTTCAAAAGCTTCTATTTCCTTTTTAATCTTGGCTTTATTACTTTTTTCCAATGTTTTGAAAACCGGGTCAATAATCGACCCGGTCGAGTCACCGGGTCACCGGGTTACCGGTTCAACCGGTTGGCCCGCCGGGTCAACCCGGTTTTCAAAAAAATATATATATATATATTTTCAATAATACAAAAAATTATATATATAAATTATAAATATACCTTATATTTAGCCTAAAAACGATTTACTACCAAATATAACATGTAACAAATAAAATTACGTTGCAAATATATATAAAAAACTTATTTTATTTATAAAAAAACATGAAAAAACCAAAACCCGGCCGGGTCAAACCGGGTCTCGAGAACCGGGTTGACCCGGGTCACCTTAAACCCGGCGGGTCAAACCGGGTTTCGAAAATATAAAACCCGGTTTAATTTAACCCGTTTTTTCGACCGGACCCGGTTCAACCGGTTGACCCGGCCGGGTCGAACCGGGTTTCAAAACATTGCTTTTTTCATTCAAAATTTGACCATGTTGCCCTGATTTTAAAGCTTGATTTTGATATTTAAGTTAGAGAGCAATACAATGTGCTTCCATTCTTGAAAAATCTTTTTGAAATTAGGCAACAATCTTTTTGAGTAAAATATTTTCAGACTCGAGTGATTGTTTTGAGTATTCAGTTGTCTGGTTATCAGGTGATAAATCAAGCATAGGACTTTTAACTTGACATTGTTCAGGATACTGGTCAACCCTACCTTCATTAATGATTTCAGGTTGCTCAGTATGTTGTTGTCCAATAGCAAAGATATTACATTCAGCAGTCAATTGTACCTCAGCCATTGGCTTTTCGTCATAAATGGGTCTGATATCTGCATCCTCAGCATTTGTATCATTCCCTGACATGCTGCTCTCATCTTGCACTTCTGATTCTGTTCCACTGCTTTCTGTGATAACCAAATCATCATCTACTGCTTTACCCATATTAATCTTACTCTCTTGCGTCTGCATCTGTCTTTTATTCACCCTTCTATCATACTGTCTTTGTTGACGTGTTCTTTCAGCAACGAACTTCTTGACATTACCCATGTGTTGGAGTAGTGTGTCTCTGAAGTGTTTAACCTCGATTCCAGTGTATTCAACAAAGTACTTGTTTGTTATTTGACTGTCATAATCAAAAGTAAACTATGAATTGATGAACTTCTAAAACTGGTTGTTTACCACCCAAAAGGCTACCATGGATCCTTTTTTCCTGAAATTCATCTTTGTCAAGTTGCTTTTGTAGTTGATCTACGTTGAGGAGCATTGTACTTGTGAAAGTATCAGCATCTTGACCAGAGAGTGACATGAATGCCCGGTTGAATCCATGTTCAATGTGAGTGCCTTTTAAGTCTTCTTTAGAAAGAACTTGAAGGTGTGAATGAAGAGATCAAAAATATGCCATGCATCTTTCTTTTGCATTTTACATCTTGTATTTGATTGAATGTACATCTTTTGTTGCAGAATCCAAGTAGCTTTCCTTTACTGATTTGCTAGATGCAGTCTCTGAATTACTGTCTTCTTTCTCAGAACAAGTGTTTTGTATGACAACTAAATAAACTTTTAATGAATTAACATTCAATGCTGGAATTAGATTTGAATGATCTTCTTGTGTTTGCATCAACTTCTTTTGTTTCAACAATTATGGAGTTCGTTGTTGATGAAGAATTATCTCAAGCATGTATTTCCCAATAGAATCCATGTTACAAATCATTGCATCTTTGAAGGATTAAGCATCAAATCTTGTATATTTCTGCATACGCACTTTGAATTCTGAATAGAAAGCATTTTTAAACGTTGTTCTGAGTTTTGTCAAAGTAGTCTTACAATTAGTCTGAGAAATTATTTCTTTGGTAAGATGTTGTTCTAGTAAATCCAAGTCTTGAGCGAATGTTCTTTTGAAGATAGGCATTGTACTAAAATCTTGTAAAGTATCTGTGAGAAACTTGAATTGTGATTGAATTGCTTTAAGACTTTTCATGCATCGTTCTTTTGAAAGTTGTGTCTTCTCTTGAACTTTAGAAGTTGAACACGAAGAAACTGTGTCATTGTGAAGAACACTTGATGTTTGAGTTTGCAAATTGGTATTGGTATTTGACATTTTGATGAAGTTGTGAATGGATATCGGATCTTAAGTTTTATGAAGTGATTGATTCTTAGGAATACACGAGATTTTATAATTCTTGATAAAACTGGCAAAATAAGTTAATATTTCACAGGATTTTACGAATCAAAGAAAAAACCGTATAATTCACCTAATGGAGATTTGTATAATTCACTAAAGAAAAGTGTATAAAATTCCCAAAAATAGTGTATAAATCACCTGTGTAAAATCACACGTATAAATCGCCTGTATTAAAAACACACATATAAATCGCCTGTTGTAGAAAGAGTGTATAAATCGCCTGTTGTAAAAAGAGTGTATAAATCTCCTGTTGTAAAAAGAGTGTATAAATCGCCTGTTGTAACGTATAAATCGCCCAAAAGTGTTCAAAACTCAAAACTTAAAAATCTTAAAAAGACATATTTTTTGACGTTTTACTCGATTTTTCTTGTACTTCTTACCTATCTAAGGCAATAAAAACCATAAAATCCAAACTTGATGATTTCTAACACGAAAAATTTTGAATCAAGATTTTAAGTACAAAAATCATCTGAACCATAAAAACTCAAAAATAAGCTATGAAAATCCATAAGCCACTTGTACAAATAAGCTAGAAATTATAAAAAGAAGAAAGTTTCAAGCTTTTGCACAAAATACCACCAACCATGAAAAGCCAAAGATTTTTGGCTTAAAAATAAGCTACGAAAAGCTTGAATAAGCTCGAACAACACCTCAAAATGCAAACCACAAACATAAAACGCCCCTAGGCTCTAATACCACATGTTATCCCAATAACTAATCTATATCACAACACAATAAGCAAACCCAATAAGCTATATAAGCCAAAATAATAAGAATAGAGAGAGAAAGGAAACTTGAAGAATATTAGATTTAAAGAGAAAAGGTGGAGGATTACAAATGTAAGAAATGCAACCAACACCCTCTCTATGTGTAGAGATGGTTCTATTTATACCCTTAACCAATATATGGCGTATGGGCTTTTCTACTTGGGTCGGGCTTGGCTTAAAGTGGGATAAGAGCCCAAAACATGGACAATATTAGATTACAATCCAAACCCGTTTACCCCGACTAGCCTATTACTTAACAAGACTAATTACGACTAATAAGACCGATAACATTCTTGTTCGACTTATATAAATTAAGGCTAACAATCTCCTTAATGTTGAGGTCTCTTTCTTAAAACTCCTCCACTGTTGAGGTCTTCTTTACGTTCTTCTTTTAGAGATGTGAAGGACTTGATCTTCTATGTTGACGTTCTTATACGACCGATAACATTCTTGTAGGAGGTTGTCTTGTTTTATCATTGTCTCTCCCGTTGGTGAAAATATGACTTTTGACATTTATGCTTTGCCTTGTTTATCTTCGGTCTTAGTCTTTGTCTTTTCTTGTTTGTAATGGCTCTGTTCATTCATGCTTTATGATCTTGATCTTGAGCCTTTATCTTTTGACTTTGAGTTCTTAAGATCTTTATCTTGCATCATCTCCTTGACTTGAATCATCTTGATTTGACTTTCTTAATCATCTTGTGCTCTTGACCAACATACTCATACTTATCACATTCTTGTTTGACTTATATGAACATAAGGCTAATAATCTCCCTAAAATAAGATTCTTGATTTGACTTTGAAGATCTTTGAGGAAGTTTAGGATCAACAATCTTGATGCTAAATGATTGAATTTTAGAGCTCGAGTATTAGTATGTGGTAATAAATCCGACTTCGCTGGTACATGGTTGCAACTCCAACGTTTGAATCTGGATTTAAAAGGTTAGTGATAAACAACAGATATGGACGAAAGTGTCTTAGTCACTTCGTCAAATACGGTTGCAATAACCACGGTTCCCCGTTAATTAGAATATTGCTTATGATCAGATAGAATTCATATGAACTTCTTGACAGGGTTTCGTAGTTGTACTAGCCATTCTCCTTACCGGAACGTCTCAAAGCAGAGAACACGGTAAGAGTGAATCAGATAGTTGCTATCTTTCTGATTAAGTCGTCAATTCATTTTACTGGAACAAGTTTGATTCATATAGAATCGCACCATCATTTCTTTCCAGTTGACACAAGCTTAATTCATATAGAATCTTACAAGTGACCTACCAAGAGCTTGTTTGATGTTGGCTCAAGTAGGATTTTCATCTTCACTGTGATTACTTAAGTATCACTCGGATGTTCTGGCAAGATCTCAAGGATAATGCGTAGGACTCTTTGTTATAGCTTGTGAACTTTATGGTGTTCAACTAGTGTATTTTTTGACATTGTGTCCTAATGAGATTTATAATTTGATCTCTTTTGGGCTCTAGACTCGATTTGTGCACTTTGGTTTTTAGTAATCAGAGGTTGGAGCAGACTGCCACCTTTTCAATATCAACAATCTCGGAGTGAGATGTCAATAGATATCGTATGTATCTTTGTGACAAATGAGACAAGTTTCTTTAGAGAGAAACTCGAATGGCTGGGAAGGGTTGTGCATTGCATCACTGGGTCCATGATGTCATCTTTAGTGTTAGAATTCATCTATGTGAAAACTGATAGATTATGTATTGACCCGGTTTCTGCCTAAGGTGTAAGGAAGGCTGCTTTGTTTTCACCCTTTATCCATACATTTCTTTTTCATTCTTCAACCCCTTCAATGCTTACCAAGACGTCATTACTAACACCTTCTTATGATTGTTCCAATGTTAGCTCAATCTTAGTCGGCATTTTCCCCTTATACTCATTCTTCTCCAATCATACCTAAGGACTGCTATTTCTAACTATGGAGTGTGCTTGGGTAGATCCCTCCAGTTCTGGTTGGATCATAGGACTTCTTCCTAACCTAACCACCTTATGACTTCAGAATCGTTATGAAATTAATAGGTTGTTGGGTATAGAGATCGAACCATAAAACCATTTTCTGACATTGTTATTTTGAAATACTCCCCCAACACATGTGCTCCGAGATTCGAAATTGTTTAGAATATGAAGGAAAGAGTTGCACTTAGAGTCTTAAAGATCACATTCGTATATAACATATTTTAATCACATTTTCTCCCCTTATTTTAAATAATAAAACACTTAGTATTTTAAATACCAAATGATTAAAATTTGACATGAAAAATTCAATGGGGGGAAAAATTATACCATGATATTGCATGAATTCTATTTCCATATACCTCCCTTTCAACAGTATATGTGGGATACCAATATTTATTAAAACTTGACAATGGAAGGAAAAATTGATATGACACCACAAAATGTTGAAGACGGAGTGAGATGCCTTAGTGAACAATGTATATTATTAATTGACATTAAGTTTCCATATTTTAATTTCACAAGATGTGTTTGGATACATAAAATTGACATTTATGAGATGTATCCAACACATTAAAAGGTTTTATTATAAAAAGCTCTCCCTCAGAAATTGATTCACATAAAATGACATTCTACGTACTACAATTCTTTAAAACTTATTCGAGGAAGGGAGTGTTGAACACACAATTTTAACAAATATCACTTTTTATGGAAAAATACCACAAATTATATTGCAGACAATTTGACATTGAAAGTCCTTGTTGGAAAATTATGTTCAACGATTTTAAAAACACATGATAGAAGACTTCTCTTCTATTTTTAGAGTAAACGCACTGAAGCGTACACCTCTTTATTACATTCGGGTCCGAGTTATGCACTGATGTGTACATAAGTCATAGAGAAAAATTTAGAAATGACATGTTTTGAAAGCATTTGAAACTCTTGCTCGAACTTCATTTACACGCCCGTGTCGATGTTAATCAACATTTCTAGGTACGTAAATGTTATCGATTCCAAGAGACATGTCGAGAAGATTCTTTTTGGTATTTTAGAAAGAAAACTTTAGAAATGACATGTTTTGAAAGCATTTGAAACTCCTGTTCGAACTTCATTTACACGCCTGTGTCGATGTTAATCAACATTTCTAGGTACGTAAATGTTATTGATTCCATGAGACATGTTGAGAAGATTCTTTTTGGTATTTTTGAAATATTTTTGATTTTATATTTTGTTTTTCTAGGTTTTATATTTTTCTATTTTCTTTTTGTTGGTTTTATATCTTTGTATTTTCTTTTTCAAAATTTTTTTATAAATCAAAAATAAAGAGATAATAAAAAAAATTTACAAA
>BQNB010170180.1:2530-13702 GCA_026074375.1 Tanacetum coccineum | reverse complement strand
CAAGTTGATTCTTGATTACATTTGGTATATCTGTATTGAATTCTATAACGAGAATCTAAATGGTTAAACTATATGGAATGAGTTAGGATCCATATCCATGGTTTAACGGTATTTGAACAAAGGGATGATTATAGCAAGACAAAATAACCATGCTACTGAGAATGTTTATGAAACTTGATCTCAGACACTTCTAGTTTTAAAAACGAATGTGAGTGTTGCTAGACGTTTCCGTCGTTAGTGTATGGGCTATCTGCTACTCCAACTCCCAAGTGGGAGCTGTTGGATTGTATGGTAGTTGGATAGCAATGCACGACTAGAGGTGTGTGAGCCTATTGGGGGCACACACGATAAAACACATAGAGTGCGTTTTAACTTCACGAAAGCTTCTATTTTTAAACCTTAAGACAAGAACCGATTAGATAATGATCCTAAGCTTGTCCTAAAGAGTGAGGCCGGCTGGAAGGATCTAGAGCATGTCTAGGTTCATGATTTGGAGATAAGGAGGAAGGGAAGTGTTGTGATAAGACTCAAACTAGGTTTCCTAGTCTTATCATGAGGGGGGCTTGAAAGGGTATATAAACCCCCACCCCAGCTCATAAACACGAATCTAATTAACCCTAAATAGTCACCAAAAGCTGCTGCATCCTTCATTCTTTTCCTTATCAGCCGATCCAACTTAAACCAATTAGGGTTCATAACATTTAATAAATCACTTGTGATCTTCTTGATAACTATTACAAGTGTTTACAAGCTGTTAGTGATTCCCCTTGTGATATAACAGCTTTTGGTTATCTGGTATAAGGCTTGTCAAGGCGTGACGATCGTTGGAATCCTTTTTGGTTGTCCCCTGATCGTTCTCGGACAGAATAGAAACACAGATCGGACGTAGTGTCGTCCGATATCGGACACCACTGATTTCTCTTCTCGGGTAAACTGGTGATCTCGGACAGAACAGGAAAAAAGGGTTTTTGGTTTTGTTTTCGGATCAGGATCTCGGGTATTGGTATACAAGTGTTGTTTGGTTAATACGTGGAGTTTGGACTAGCATCCGGGCGTGCTTGTTTACGTGTTTGTGTGAGCACTCGTAGAGGTGACAATTTAGTCACTAGTTTCATACACTCGGTTTCTATTTATTGCTGGTGTCTACAAGGGTATGTTCCTATTTACTCTTTTACATTCCTTATGTGTTTAATGTATGTTAATTATATATGCTAGACTCGATCTATCTGTTGCGTACTCGTAAGAGTTAATTGGTTAACTTGATTGTTAAATTCCAACAATATTGTGGTAGGGGTTTTTTTACACGTATGAAAACTTTCATATACTATCTATATAACTTACATTATTGTTGTGTGCTTGTGTGATAATGAAGTAGATGAATATGATCAGTTATCAGCTTCAGATGCATTTAAGCTAGCTAGCAAATATACATCGGGGTGGCCTCGCTTGATCTAATTTGTGAAAGAGTCTCAGCTAAAAACATTTGGTGGGTAGCTCCTATATCTTTTAATGTCTATATACTTTTCATATTCCACGTTAGTGAAAATAGAAAGGCAACGAATTTGGTCTATTTTTTGTTTTGTTGAACACTCTTAAAATGAGTTGTAAAATATTTTACTGATAATCCCCTAAGTTAACTAGTTTCACTCACTATGTTTGTACCATGACTGAAAAAAGTCACTTTATCAAACTTACTAGAAAGCCAACTGCTACATCATCATTTTTAACTGGGTAGGTCAGATTATATTTAATCGATTGCTTTGTTTGGTTGAAAACAAAATAGTTGTCCAAACCATAAATCCTACTCAAGTTTGTTATCTTTGCTCTTATTATCATAAAAAATTTAGATAACGAATTGATATGTTGATTCTAACTTGGTATACTTCTATTGCAGTATCTTCCACCTCATTTTGCTGCACACCTCCCTCCTAAGAAAATAGATGTTACGCTTAACAACTTAGATGTGAAATCTTAGACAATTAGGTCAAATTACTGAAAAGATAAGCGAGTACATTATTTCCAAGCTGGATGGAAGAAATTTATTCATTATAATGAAATTAAGTTGGGAGATGTTTGTATAATCGCACTTGTCGGAAATTGTCAATTAAAAGTGCAAATTCTAAAAGTTAGAGATCTAACCTATGTTTTTCTCCACTAGGTAATATTACCTATGAATGTCTTTTTTTTACTTCCACTCGGGTTTGTTTGTTTGTGTGTAAATTTGTAGGTGTTCTAATAGTGTTTTATTTGTGTTGATAGCTTATCTCTTGTTTGAAAGCTCGTAGACCAGCGTCTCATGGTGATCAAGCCAAAAATGTGTTGATCCCACTTCAATGGATCTTGAATTCCTTAGCTTGTGTAAGGTTTAGTTATGCAAGATAAATCCTACACAACTATGATAGAAACTTTGTTTGATAATACTAAAGATTATGCGGAATCTAATCTTTAATATAAGAAGAATTCTTCAATGAAACAGTAATTCTAATGAACACACAAATTAACAAACAAAAGCTTCAATATATTAATACGAATACTCTAACTAGTATTAGGGTTACAAAACCTTGAAGCTATGAACAACTCTATGAATGACTCGTTTTTTATACATAGAACTCTATGCCCTAGGTCCTCCTTTTATACACCAAGGAGTCCTAGTCGATTTACAATATATTACAAAAACTTAGAATATTCTTAAAGATCTATTCTATAAATAAAAATCCTTATCAACTAAGTAATCTTGATCTTTAAGCAATCTTTATCTTTTCTGAGCAGTTTTTATCCTTTCAGAAGTTGTAATCTTTCAGCAGTTGTAACTTTGTATCAGCAACATTATCTCTCAACACTAGCAGTAGTAACTTATACACCAGCAGCATTAACTGAGCAGCAGTAACTCTAAGATCATTAAGAAGTTTTTTAATCCCAACAAAATGGATCCAAATTTTTACTCTACTCCATTTTCGGCTTGATTACCATCAGACGTTGGTCTACGAGCTTTCGAACAAGAGATAAGCTATCAATGCAAATAAAACACTATTAGAACACGTACAAATTTACACACAAATAAACAAACCCGAGTGGAAGTAAAAAAAAAGACATTCATAGGTAATATTACGTGGTCGAGAAAAGCATGGGTTGGATCTCTAACTTTTAGAATTTGCACTTTCAATTTACAATTTCCTACAAGTGCGATTATGCAAACATCTCCCCACTTAATTTCATTAGCATGAATAAATTTCTTCCATCCAGCTTGGAAATAATGTACTCGCTTATCTTTGCAGTAATTTGACCTAATTGTCCAAGATTTCCCATATAAGTTGCTAAGCGTAACATCCACTTTATTGGGAGGGAGGTGTGCAACAAAATGAGGCGGAAGATACTGCAATAGAAGTATACCAAGTTAGAATCAACATATCAATTCGTTATCTAAATTTTTTATGATAATAAGAGCAAAAATAACAGACTTGAGTCGGATTTCTGGTTCGGACAACTATTTTGTTTTCATCCAAGCAAAGCAATCGATTAAATATAATCTGACCTACCCAGATAAAAATGATGATATGGCAGTTGGCTTTCCAGTAAGTTTGACCAAGTGACCTTTTTCAGTCATGGCACAAACATGGTGCGTGAAACTAGTTAACTTAGGGGATTATCAGTAAATATTTTACAACTCAGTTTTAATGTGTTCAACAAAACAAAAAATAGACCAAATTCGTTGCCTTTCTATTTTCACTAACATGGAATATGAAAAGTATATAGACATAAAAAGATATAGGAGGTACCCACCAAATGTTCTAGATGAGACTCTTTCACAACTTGGATTGAGTGAGACCAACCCGATGTATATCTGCTAGCTAGCTTAAATGCATCTGAAGCTGATATCCGACCATATTCATCTTCAATATGCCAATCCACTGCATTATCACACAAGCACACAACAATAATGTAAGTTATAGAGATAGTATATGAAAGTTTTCATACGTGTAAAAAAACCCTACTACAAGATGAGTAAAATGACAAGATCAATAGCATAACTATTTGTTTAAACACAAAATCAACATTGCAATAGATTTCTTAGTAAACAAAGAACCAATGAGTAATTCATATCTTAATTGACTGAAGTTTATAGAAAATATTATACACCAGGAAGAACATATCTACCATGTGTGATAAGCCGTTTAAATCATGTGTGATAAGAATCCTTCATGATGTTCGGTGGTTAGCTTCTTGTATGGATGACCAACTTCACTTTCCTTACGAGTTGAAAAACCCTACTTGTATAAAAACTCTTTTATAGTAAATTTGTAAAATCAATAACTACCTGTCCTTCGTTATAATAATTTCGTTTTTTTCTCCGTGTCTTTTACATACTTGGATTCCACATATGGAGTACTATCGCCAAAAAAACATCCATATATTCTATTTATTTAGGTTCGAAAATATAGTTTTTTTGTAAAATATTTTATAAAAACCCTTTTTATCGTAATCTTGAAAAAATCATAACTTCTTTGTTATAGTTTCGTTTTTTGAGTTCTTTATATGCTTGGATTCCTTACGAAATGTACTATCATGGTAAAGTACTTCCAAATTTTATTACACGTTCGAATTGTTACATAATAGAAAACTGTTACGAAAATAAGTTTTATAAACTTATTTTATATACTTTCATATTTTCAAATTATTACAAGTCATCTACTTTACTTATTAACATATCTTTCATATATATTAAGTCCTCTAATTATTGTCCATGATTTGTATGGTCCAATAAATTATCTAACACTTATATGAATGAGTTTTTCTTGTGACGTGTTTCTCACAACCATATTTGTTTTAAAACATCTCAATCTAAAGTATGTGAAAAATAAAATTCATGTATTACCATGCACCAATCTCCATTTGTTTTTTAACAAAAAAATAAACCTAGATGGTGAAGAACAATATAAAAAATATATAAACATGTAAATGAAGATAAAAAAGAGTTTTAGGGTATGTTTAAGACTCAAGAGAGTGATAAAGATGATACACAGAAAAATCTCATCCCCTAGTATTACCTAAAACTTTCCAAGAAAACCCTAATTAACACTGAAAAAACTCTAGCTTCCTCTTGTATATACCCTTTATGAATGAACCAACACTTCCAAAAAAACTTTGAATGGACCTTAGATATCACTAATATCAGATCAGCCCTAGAATACTTGTTATACTTGTAAAATCAAAAACCATGAAATGTTTTAGGTAGTGTGTTTGAGCCGTAAGTTGAGTGAATAAAGAAAGGGAAAGACTTGAAGTTTTTACTTGTAATGAGATGTGTGTGTTAGTTTTGCTATATGGCACCTATTTATAGCATGAGAGACTTGTAAAAACCATTTTTACAAAACCATGGAAGGTATTAAGAGGTGCACGTTTTTAGCTTTGGCTTAGGATTTAGGTTTATAGGAGATAAAATATTACTAATGGACATGGTATGTGTAAGATAAAGCAAGGGTGTAATGTAATAATAAGTATGAACAAGGATGTGATCCATGCCTAAACATGCTTGTTTCGTCTTCTTTGTTTCTCCCCATTTCTATCCGAGCAAAGGAAGGTGTAGGAGACAAAGTTGGTGCTAACTTTAAGGCTTGAATCCATTGGATAATGAATACATTTATTTATGTTGTTAGTGGGTAATTTAAGGATTTAATTTGAGATGAATTAAAGTGTGTATGCAATATTCGTCTAGTATGCATGTATAAATAAGTTTGTAATATATTTTTGGGTATTGGGTGTAATGGTGGGTATTTGTTAAAGTATAGGTGTGTTTTATGGGTTCCCATGCACTGACATAATAGTGTTTTTATTGCGACACGTAGACTATTTACGTACAAATACAAAAATATTAGAAAAGTCAATAATTATCATCTTGACAATTATATAACACTTATTGAACGTAAACTTTTATTTGTTTGATGCCCGTATACGATGAATGATGATTTTTAGTTTACGCGATTTAACTTAACGATAAAATTAAAAGTAAACGCGTAAGAAGTTCTCAAAGAAATAACAAAATGTATAAGTCGTAAAAATAACATAAAATATACGTATTGTTACACTATTGTGTAGGGGGTTATCGGTGAAAACTAAAACTTTCCAATATGTATCAAATGAATTAAACAAACATTGTTGACTGATTTTTTTAAATTCTTTTATGGATACAATGGTAAAACCTAAAAACCTAGAAACCAACTATTAAATTCAAGTATAACAAAAACCGTCGTAAGGATAGGAATTATGTTCCATATCCATAGCCAGAACCGTTAGGGGATCTACCCATGGACACTCAATAAATAAATTACGAATTCCTTAGTTATAGATTAAAAATGGATTACAGTGAGATTGTGTAATACTGTAATCCAAGCATGAGATATCTACCGAACGAATCCCCCAACATGGTTGATTATAAGGTACGTGAGGTGTGTTTAACATGAAGTGGTTAAAGAATAAAGAAAGTAATTATAAGAGGATTAAAGTGGTAAAAGAAAAGAAGCTCTCCAGACAACCTATAGGCAGAAATACCGGGTCAATGCAAAATCAACATCGGTAATCACAAAGCTGATTCTAGTTTTAAAGACTAGCTCATCATGGATCCGCAGTGAAACAATGCACAACCTATAGATCATCTCTCTCCTCAGCCAGACCCTGAGAGCTAATCTCATCTACTCTCTCTCAAAGAATTTTTGTTTCATTTCTCATGAGTACAACACTCTTCATATCGACTTTTCATCACTCTGAAATCGTAGAATATGGAAAAGGCGGTAGTACCCTGCTCTAACCATCCGTTCGATCACCAAATAACCAAAAGGGCATTACAGTGTCTAGGGTCAAACAGATCAATCAACAAATTTTACATTAGGAACACAATATCTACCACTCATACAGCGATAGCTTATACCTCATCAAAGCAGAAAATCTAATCACAACTATAGCATAGAGTCACAAGACCACATAGTCGTGTGAGAAACTATATCCACGTGATAATTGACAGATATTGCATTTCTCTTGCGAACAATTAATACATCATAAATTTTGATGCGTTTAAAAATCCACTGTTATTTCCTTAACATGTCGAGTTGATATTTCAAACAAGTATATTCTTAGACTTATAGTAGAACCTTCATTGTTTTATGCGGGTCCTGGTCTCATGTTTCATGTGTGTCAGCCGTAACAAGGTGCATCTGAAGGCAAGGCCACGGTGAAGGAACTAAACACACAGTATTGACGACGGAATCGTTAAAACAATTCCTTTAGTATAATAATAAATATAATAATAAATATATAATAAAATAGTATTATGCACAAAATTATCAAAATATCAATCTAATAAGAATTCAGTGAAGCATTTTTAAAAGAAGGTTTACTTTATACCACAAAGTAAAACCCTTAAAAACCTTTCCCTCCCGATTGGGGTCGCTGTCGACCCGCCGTAGGCATGAATTGGAACATCGTGGTAACGTTTTGCGGAAGAATGTTTGAATAGATTACATCCAATTGTTTTTATTCTTGAATATTTGCAAAGGACTTGCTCTTTAAGTCTTTGGGCTTCTATCCTGCCATATTATTCAGATAAGTACACATAATTCTCCTTTGTGTCAGTGCTTGATGAAATAATAAGAATTCCGTAAGGCTTTTAGAAGGGAAATTACTTTTACCCAAAGCAAAATCCTAAAAACCTTCCCGGGTCGTGTCCCGACGAGGTGCGAATTTGAAAATCGAGGTAACGTTTGTTAAACAATGCTTGAATATCACAAATTTGATTAGGTTTTCTATTTCTATAACTAAAATGCTAAAACAAGTAAAGGCACACTAAAAACGATAAGCAATTAAAGCTAAAACACTAAAAATGATAACGAGATTCAAATCCCGTTCTTTAAAAAACCAAATTCTAAAATTTTAACCCTATAAATGAAATTTTAATTTTTATAAGTCCTAAATGATATTTTTTTTTAAAGAATTAGATATTTTTGACTTTTGTTTTATTTAATATGAATTAAAAACGGTTTTAATATAAAAAATGCATAAAAAATAGTAAACTAAATGGGGAAATTCTGAAAAAATTATAAAAAGTACTTTTCACTAAGCTAAACCTAAGAAAAATAAGCTGGGTTCAACAGCTTATTGAAATAAGCTCGAAATAAGCAGAAAAGGGCTTATAGCTAAAATGACTAAAAAGGTGTTATATATTAGATTTTGCAAACTAATACCGGAAAAGACGCAAGGGCATGTTGTAGTGGAGGTGTGTGTTAAATGCTTGGTAGAGGTTGTGGAGGTCACGGGTTCGAGCCTTGCTCACCCATGACTTTTTATTTTGCAAAAAAATTTAAACAGCTTTTTAGATAAGCTAAAAATAAGGACTTTTTGTGAAATAACTTTTTATAAAAACCTAAAATAAGCTAGAAATAAGCTCTTAAAATTGACAAATTACTTTTTTTTACACTAAGTGATAAAAGGCTAACTGTTTTGGCTTTTTGGGCTGACAATAAAAGACCAAAAGTCAAAAAGTCAAGTCAGACTCGAAAAGTCAAAGGGTAAAATAGTTATTAAAAGTTCCGAAAATTGCTTGATGTTACATAAAACTAAACTTAAATGACAGAATCATTCAAAGGGTTTTTAACTTAAAATTCTAAACTAAAAGTACTAAAAAGTTTGAATAAGCTCTAACCTAAGCTAAATAAGCTAAAAGCATCTTAATCCTAACTTAATAAGCAAATCTAAACTAAGTTTAAGCAATCCTAACAGCTTAAAAGCTCAAATAAGCTAATAAGCAATTTGGCCAAAAAGAGTACTTAAACAGCCCACAAGGGCACTTCCTAGCTTATTTTTAAGCTAGAAAATGGATCCTTATAGCTTAATGACTTATAAAACTATAAAGCTTATAGAACAAGCTTCTAAAATTAGCAAAGAAAAAGCATTTTGAAACACAGATGATCCATGAAAAAGCTAAGTGAAAAAGCAACTTACACTCAGTATATGCTGAGTTTTTTTCAACTTTTATAAAGACAAAAGCAAAAATGCAGGCCTATATTAAGCTATGAAAAGGACTTTTAAAAGACAAAATAAGCTCAAACAGATTGAGCTTGACACCTAAAGAGCTTGTGCTATGAATTTTCAAACCCTAAATCCTACTTTAGCTAACCTAAATTTGTAAGTGAAAAATGACTTTTAACTTAAAAAAAAACTATGAAACTTGACAGATTTTGACAAAAACTCAAACCACAATTGCACACTTAAACTACTCTAATCCTACTGCATTCTTAGGCATAAACAAGCATGAAAACACAAATTATAAGCACCTAATCAAAACCTAAGCCAATAAGCTAAGCTATAAAGCTCAAACCTCACAGATTCAAGCCATGATTACTAAAGACCTTAAAAATGAATTTTAAACTTTATAAACTTATAAAAACAGACTTACAGATTAATTTAAGCTTTTCAAATTTGACTTAAGGGTCAAAAGTCACCAAGCAATATTAACTCTTGTTAATACTTGTTAATACTGCTAGTGCCAAACACCCCTTAAGAAAGTAAAAATCCATTTTAAGCTTATAAAACACAGTTTAAAACCTTTGATTATTGAAAATAGATGATGAACTAAGTTTAACTAAGATTAATAACCAAATTTAAACAAACAATAAGTACTTTAGATAAGCTAATGAAATAAGCAGTATTTTAAGCTAAAATATGGCAGATTATGAAATACTTGAACAAATGAAACAAAGACTATAAAATAAGCAAATTAAGCACTAAATGACATGAATAAGCAGATAATAAGCAGAGATAAGCAATAAAATAAGCTAATAGTTTATAAACTAAAACTTGAAAATAGAAATCTTACAAAGGCCCTTGCTCAAAATAGGGCCAAATAAGCTTTCAATAAGCTGATCTGCAAGCTCTAGCTTGTCAAAAACAAGCTAGTAAACACCCACAAGCCCTTCTAGGTTTGGCTTGTCATCCAAATTAGCTTATGAGTGATTTTTGGGTAAAAAGGCTTAAACACTTCAAGCTATGGAAAAGCTTGAATAGTTCAAGTAAACAACTTAATTACAAGATAAAAAGAACTTTTGTGAGCTTATAAATTTTTTTTAAAACACAAAGTATATTAACTTAAAAACAGATTTAACATAAAAACTTCAAATTTCATTAACTTTCAAAAGGGATTACAAGGCTTCGAATTTAAATGACAATAAGCTAAAAGTTAACTAAATAAGCTAAAAAGTAAAAACTAGGTAAAAACTACATGCCTCAAGGGCTTACATGAATCCTATTTATATAGATATCAAAGGTCTTGGGTCTTCACTTTTTGTGCTACTTTTGTGAGTGAGCTCAAGGGTGTGTTTCTTGTGTGAGAGAAGTCCAAAACACATCAAAGCCATCCATTTTGCTTGCTCTCCAAGTCCATCAATCACAACCCTTCAATTTCTTGTCTTTTCTATAGACGAATGGTGTTGTTTAGGATTGCCAAGGTGGCATTTGGTCCATATGAAGTGGGGTTTGGTGTGGGGTTGAGGGAAAATGATGTTTTGTCAGTGGGTGCATAAGTCGAGGGGTAGAAGATATGTGAATAGTATTGGTGGGAAAAGGAGTTGACTGGGTGTTTATTTAACTTTAGGGTAACAGAGGTTAGCCCTATTTTTGTTAAATGATGGCATCGTTAGTCCTTTTGGACTAACAATGTTAGTCCTTGAGGACTAATGATGTAAGGTGTTAGGTGTAAATGGGTTAAGGGGTTAATGGTTAAGTCTTTTGGACTTAATGTTAGGCCGGGTATAATGATTGGGCTTTTTTAAGCTTTAACCTTATGAAAGTCTTGATATAAATGCTTAATGGGCTGCCCCGGCCCATTGGATGTGTGCGGGTTGGCCCATTAAGTATTTCTTCGGTTTCGGCTTCGTCTTTGACTTTTGACTTTGACTTGGTTGACTTTGAATTTTACTTGACTTTTTTCATGCTCTTTCTGTTCCCGTGCTCGGTTTTGTCCGTTTTGACTTGATTTTTGTCTTTTAGTAAATATCTGTTACCTGCATAATCATAAATCACAAAACACACAAATACAATGTATTTTTGGTATACTTTGGTCATTTTAGGCATGTTTTTATAGGCAAAAGATATGTGTAATTAAGCACATACCAAAATCCCCCATACTAA
>BQNB010170178.1:0-13703 GCA_026074375.1 Tanacetum coccineum | reverse complement strand
TTCATCCGAAGTACTTTAAACACATTTAAGTTGCGAAATGCAAATTAAATTGTCACTCCTCCTAGTCAATTTTTTGTCAAAAATAAAGTCAAAAAAACACTGCCTGAGGGCGGCCCCCATATAGGCCCTTCTTATATATAAGGGACCGCCAGGAGATATGAAACCGCCATTAGAGAGACGAAAATAAGAACACCTAAAACAAAATTTTTCAAAACACAAAAATAAACACCCCCTTACCTGCAGGTGCGACGAACACAACCCCAAATCCACCAAAACCTTAAAATCAACAATTAAAACTTCAATTGAAGATCAAATCAACATCAATAATCATTCCTAACATCTCAAAGATCATCAATTGTAAGTCATTTCACTTATTTTCTTTTGATTAGAGTCTAGGGTTCATGATGAACACCAAAAACTAAAATTAGGTATTTTCCATTTTTCTTTGTATTTTATTCAATTAAAACCATTAGGATACAATGTATAACTAATATGCTTCCCGTAGATATAGGATTTGCATACATTGATGAAGTTTGTCGAAAAATTATTTTTGAACCAAAACCCCAATTTCATCTTACAAATCACTCACGTTAGGAACAAAATAAAATTGTTGTTATGCATTGTTAATCCAATTCAAAAACGTTTTTAAACACATGTATAATGATCTCATGAACAAATTTTGAGATACATAATTCATATGTATTTTTCGACGTGTTTGGTTGAGCAAAATCAAACTAAGGAGCATTTGGGTTAACTCTTAGGATTTTATATATAGGTCGAGTTAATCGTTACTCTACATTTGTTGCATAGAGGCACACACTAGGCATAAACTCAAAACCTCAATACATGTATAAGAATTTAAAATATGATCTTCTTATATCTTTCTAGGTAACAATGCTTCGAGCTACCAGTCTTGATCATGAAAAGACATGTAACTACATACCCCTAATATCAAATGAGTTTAATCAACCCTTACGAAACACAATTGCTAATCTTGAAAAATGATACTTCCATGAGGGGAGAGTTGTAAGTCCAAACCTCGAAAATATAAGTCATACTCGTGCTAAGTTTGAGTTAATCGAGTTTGATTGTTTGTTAGATATTAACGAACAAATTATACCTCGCTTTATTCTTGAGTTCTACTGTCAGCTCACTTTTGACTACAATCCTGAGGGTCAATTCATTGTCAACTTCGTAATAAGTCATTCTCCCTCACTCTTGAGGAATTTGGTCAAGTTTTAAAAATCCCATTCAAATGTCAAGCCTCTAACACCGAAATGTGGTCTCTTGATCATTTGTCGGTAAGTGTTTCAAGTAGAGGTCTCTATAAAACCAAACCTTCATCTCCAAGAGTCATTAAGTCTTTTATTCAAGTTCCTCGACAAGGTCAAGAGACTCGTACCAAAAATAAGAAAACGGTTGTCGTAGGTGAAAATGAAATTTTAACTCGAGAGATTCATACTCATATGAAACCTTGTGTTGATATTATTCATGAAAACGCCATTTATCTAGGAGGACATAAGGATCATGTCTTCGCTTGTCTTTGTCATATGCTTTATTTCCTTGAAACATCCACTTTGTATAACCTAGCATTTTTCATTCACAAAAGAATGGAAAAGACTCGATTCAAACCAAAGGAACTCTTGCCTTATGATATGCTCTTGACTATGTTATTTAAATACACCGTGTCAGTCTATCCTGAGCTAGCTTTTGATCAATATCTCTTACATGATCGAGCCATGCATCCGATCGCTCCTCATTTTGAGCGAAAGACACGATCGGATCTTGGCAAGAAAAGACCTCATGAGCAAAATGCTAGCTCCTCCTCCACCATTCAAAATCATCCACCTTTATCTACTCCACTTGATTACATGGTTGATGAAAGTGATGATGAATCACTTCACTCCAATTCTTCATCTCCAACTCCTCCAAATGCTCCATCAAAAACTACATCCACTAATCAAACATCATCAAGTCAAGAAAACACATCTTCTTCCTTTCACTTAAAACTTCAAATTTCACCACCATCTTCACATGAACCAACTTCTCCTCATCAATTGAACACTTTCATTGAAAACATCTTGGATTTCCTTCTTAGGTCTTTAAACCCTCAACCACTTTAGAGTCATCCTTCCTTGGATATCACACTCTCTTTGTCTCTAATTACTCCTCTTGAACACATTAATGACACTCCATCACCACCATCTCCACCACAACCTCAACCACCTATCATGGGTCATCCTCTTTTCTACAACTATCTTGACTATCATGGCTCCACTTGTATTTGTTGTTTCCACAATCGTAACCTCCACTTGAACCTTCGAGATGAAATGAACATTATGTTTGCTCATCTCAAGTATCTTATAATCACCGCCTTGACAACCCATTTTCCACCTCCAACTTAAAAATGTTTTGCTTTAAAAGACATTCTCATGAAGTCAAGAATCATTTACTAGTCTTATCTTTAACTCATGTTCACCTATGGTTTCTTAGATGCTTTAATTTGTTTTAGTTATGATTATCTCATGCTTGTATCATCATATATATTGTCCTTGTGACTTATATGATTTCTTAATAAATTTAAATGTACTTTATTTATAAGTTTCTAAATGTGTAGATTATAATGATGAGATATTTGTCTTGCTATGTCGGTTTGCACTTGTGTCTCTAACCTTGTTTTGTAGCAAACTACTCATTGTAAGATCGATCCCTTGGTGCCTCGAACAAGGGGGAGCATACATTAAAGGGGAGTCTTTAATCGTTAATTTCTTTCTCTCTACTACAAATCGACAATAAACCTTTTTGGATTCGACAAAAAGGGGGAGAAATAGAATTTAACTCATTAATAATTTATAAACTTCTAATTTTATACTAAATGAGTTTAAGTTTTGTCATCATCAAAAAGGGGAAAATTGTTAATACAAATAATGTCTAAAACGTTAATTATATTATTTGACCTCTCGATGTTTTGATAATGACAAAATGTGAAAATGTTTATGATAAAATTAAACGTTTATAAATTATTAATCGTAAAATTTCATTTCTAAGATTAATCACTTAAGGTATGGATAAACAAATCATTAAACATGATTAGTGATCAAGAAAATAATTTTTCTTTCCTAAACCTTACATTTTTACAAAAGTGATTTTATAAAAATATATAAACAAAATATTTATTCATTAGAAGAAATGTTTTATTAAAAACATAAAATTTGAAATTTAAATTTTCCCCCCAAAATAAAAGGCTCTTTAACATATACAACCTTCACCACAAAAGGACAAAAAAGGAAGCGGAGTCTAGTGACGGCCCCCTTATAGGCCTAGCGGCCCCCTTATATATAAGGGACCGCCAGGACCGCCACCAGCAATGGTCATTTTTGTGTCCTCTATAAATACTGGGCCACCCCATCTGAAAAACAGAACCTCTTGCCACAAATTTTTTCAGATCTGTTTTTCTCTCTTCTTTTTTTCTTTCTTTCTAAAACACATATCTTGATCACTAACATACATTGATCTTGTTTCAAGTGATTAATTCTTTCTTTCTCCCTTCTTCCTCTAATCAAGTACAAGAGAAGAACAATCGTATTCTTCTACATATGATTTGTTGCCAAGTGATCTTTCTCTTCCTCTTCAAGATCACATACATTCATTACATTTACTTAGTGTTGTTGTGTAAATTAGATTGTTTATAGATCCAATAGTGTAAATTGTGTATTGGTGTGATTTGGATTGTCTGTCAATCCAAGGGTATATATATCTTGTGAGTGTATAAAGACTTATTGAAGTCATAGATTGGTTCTAGCTAAGATTAGGACTCGACATCTAGCTTAGTGTCAGAAATGGAAGTAAGCGACGTGTAAACGGTTTTCTCCGCCTAAAAGGAGCTTGTTGACATAGTGAAATCTCGAGTGGAGTACTCGAGGTGTGGAGTAGGAATGAAGAGGTGCTTCGTTGCCAAACCACTATAAATCTTGGTATCTTGGTTTGATCGTTTCTTTCTTTATCTCTATATTATCATTGTTTACTTTGTTCATTACATTAGATAATTTAGTTGTGATTCATATTGTTGATTGATTGACATATAACTCGAATCAAATATTTTTAAGTAAAGTTTTAAAAACACTAATTAACCGGTAAACTATTCAACCCCCCTTCTAGTTTCCTACACTTTTACATATACAACGAGGACGTTGTATAATTCAAGTGGGGGGATGGAATTATAATGCTTTCTTCTCCTAATTCTCATAATAGAAAGCGTAAAGTATGCTCAAATTTAAAAAAAATTCAAGCATACTTTTGTGAAATTACATGTTACATAACCCGCACACAATAACCCTCGATAGATATTGTGAGGATTTAACCTTTCTGTTTCCAAATGTTTACCCAAATTCCACAAAATTTAAGTGTGCCGGTGATGTAGTAGACTTTAGAACTTGCCTTGGTATATCTATTCGAGACCGCAACGATAAGTATTATGGATTTAGATGGAGTAACTTGTTTAAATTGGCAAATCTTAGGATTACAACCAAATCGCCTATACATGTTGTTTATTAACTAACTACACCGGTTAGTTAATCTCCCATTTAAACCCTTCCACTCTCATTTTTAGAGTGATGCTCCATTAGAACAACCCGTAGAGCCAATCCTTTAGGAACTTACACCACTTATTTGTTTTGTTACACCATTACACCTTAACCTACCCTGTTAGATTAAGTATTAATTTATAGTTGCTAGTTGCTTAAAGTGTAAAGTTTGTATTTCCCGAGTCTTGTGTCATTTTATATCTTTGGTGACGGTCGGAAATTTGCACATTGCAAATGGAAATGTTTATTATTAGTCAAAGCTCATGTGATTTTACTACATTCATAATTAATGGTGAATCCAAAGAACAAAGAAAATACCAAAGGAATTATCCGGAATTGTTATGATTGTGAAGATGGTGAAACTACACCGAGATTTGAAGTTTAGTTAGTAAAAAAAATTGAAAAAATGAGAAAAATACAAAAAGAGAGAGAAGTTTGATGATAATCTTTTCCCAATGAGCATTACCAAAGGAAATACACGAAGGATCGATTATTCGTTGATATGTCTAAGAAAATTAACGACGTAAAGTATTGTACAATGTGGAAAATATCACCGCTTACCTTGTAGAGTATGTAAAGTTTTGGGATGATTGGGAAGTTGATTGTTACGGGAACGCCAACTTAGGTTGTTGTTTTTGATCTATGATCAAGACGTTGTAAATAGTTATGTCTTTATCATGGTAACGGCCAGGAAAATAAGTGTCTAGCAACTTGTATCTTAGTCTTAATCTATTTATTTCTTTGTTTTATTTAACAACAATTTACTTCCCTCTCGCCTAATGATTAGCCGCTGGTTTTACTTGAACGGGGATGTGATTGAGCGTGTATGTCTATCCAGTGGATTCGGGTGTGTATGCATGTCTCAACTGCCTCGTTGGTTTACGACTTTTGGTGGAAGTTAGAAGGTTCCTACCCTATATCATTCTTCATCCTAACTGTTGGTTAAATTCGAATGGGGATGTGATCGAACACTCATGTCTATCCCGTGGATTCGGGTGTGTATGTGTGCTTCAACTGCCTTGTTGGAGTGGTACTTTTTGTAAAAGATTGTAGAATGATCAACCGTACGCCTTTCCATTCAAAAACACGTATTTACCTTTATAAACTTGTTACTCCTTAGCTTTAGTGGTGGAGATGTATATCCTTGCCTAGCCTATGATAGAATACTCGTCACGACTGAGTAATTGAGCAAATTAGTTACACGTTACCACATAGATTAGTTGAGTGATTTGAGTGTTTTCATCTTCCTACTTCGTGAGGTGTTTGGTTGTGTACTTGTAATTGATCGAATAAATGCTTTAACGGAAAAATAACCTTAGGGATACCTTTTTGTAAACTTCTAAAGACTACTTGAGGACAAGTAGAATTCAAGTGGGGGGATATTTGATGACATCAAATAACGTCTATTTTATAGCATCATTTATCCCACAATACTAACCAATTCTGTATAATTATTACAAAGAACTGTTACTTAATCGTTTATATTTGAGAATTGCAGTAATTATGGAGTGATTGGTGAAACTTAGCAAAAGGCACGCATTATGGAGCTTAAATGAAGATATTTTGAAGATTATTGATTTGAAGACCAATACGCCGTATCCATCAAGAAGATACGGCGTATCCGTGCCTGCATTCACCAAAAGACCACTCAGGATTGAAGATTAATACGCCGTATCCAGAAGACCCCTATACACCGTATTCAAGATATGGAATATAATACTCTAGAAGATATCAAACGTGGTCCCTACTCCAAGAAAAGCCTAATATGTCGTATCCAACTCCTTGGATAAGCCGTATTGAACCGACTTCTAGACATTATAAATAGAAGGCTCAAAAATGAGTTTTAAGTGTGCTAAATCATATTCTCGATACCTAAACCAAAAAAGTCGATTTTCAGAAAGGAAAAAGAGTAGAAGAGGTCGAGCAACGCAATTCATTCGATAGGAGACATTGTGTAATTCTTATACTTTAGTAATCGTTTAGTTTTTGGTATCATTCGTTACCTCGGTTAGTTTCCTTGGCTAAATTATTACTCTTTTATTTATCATGACGTTTGAAGGCTAATACCTTCAGGTATTAGCCATTATTATGAAGATCTGAATGTTTGGTATTTGTTTATTATCGATTTCTTGATTTATCGTTGCGTACTTGTTTATGTTTATCAATTTATACTTGTTTACGCGCTTTTGTATGCGACCTATCATTCAACTGGATCTAGCTAAGTGGACCAAGCGGATCTAGAGTCTGGGATAGCTCTCCATATAGTAATTTATACATCTAGAACAATAGTTACACAAATATTGTCCTTCTAAGTCTGTGTCTAGGATACGCTTCGGGCTTAACTAGTTAATTGGACATTGCCAATGGTTTATTGATCGTGTTGACTAGCAGGTGACCTAGATAATTCAACAAATAACTTTCTGATTCCATTGGATAGTTGGACAAGTGGACTACTAGTGTATAGATTGCCATTAAGCGGTAAGTGGGTAAAGTCTCTATGAGCTACGGTTTAACAAGATCACCATTGCTTTAATCCCTAAGATAGATTATAATCAACACATAAGGATGCTTTATGCGAATGCTTTAATTATGACAGAATTATTGTGTCTAGGTCTTTGGAAGAAGTAACGCCTAAGTCTTAAGAATGATATGCCACCTCGAGAGAAAAAATCATTGCACTTAATAAACATACTAACGTTCTTATCAGATTAATAATGGTTAATATAGTTTTCTTATATGAGGTTTGACCTCTCTTTTATCTTCTATTAATTAGCTTGAATGGGTAACAGTTTCTTGAATTGATTATTGTCACCAACAAAACCGTGCCAGTCTCTCAGGCTAAAAACCCCCCTTTTTTATTAGATCTAGGATTTAGACTGACATAGGATTAGATTAGAATAGAACTAACATAGATTAGACAAACAAGATATTAATTAAATTGATAGATTTAACCTCACTCTTAGTGATCGACACCCTACTTACCACGAAACTACCACCGATCGGGTACACTGCCCGTTAAAGTGTTGTTTTTGGTTAAGTCGGCAAAATATAAATTTAAAACTAGAATCATCTTAAATCAACCACACACTACAACGTAATCAGTTATTAAAAATAATCACCACCATGCATGTTTAATACTTATTTTAGTTTTATTAGTTGGCTTATTTTTGTTAAATGTCCGATCAGTGAGTAATTTAAATACAAAAGTGCTGAAAGATCTAACCAAGTTTTTATGATGTTGCTGGTATTAAAGTTATTTACTTTTATATTTTCATAACCTTTTGTATCTTCACCTTCACATGCTAATTCTTACCTTATAATTAATGTGGTGCAGAGTCCTAAAGACCTTGAGATCTTTATTAGTTTTCCAAATGGTTCCCGATTCATCGTGAGACTTATCTTGATAGCCTTTCTCTAAGGTACCATATATAATCACTTTGATTATGAACACCCATATAATAAGAGGTGCCAAATTAAAGTCTGTTGATGTTGGCTGTATTGTTTGATTTTTGTTTTAAATGGGTCAACCAAAAACTTTAGCTGCGGAGTAAAAGAAAAGGAAGTAAAAAAGCATCTAACAACTTTCTATCTGAAAACATACAGTATTGCTCATATGGTTTTTGTAGTAATAATCGATGCATTAACGTTTTTTTAGCTAGGAAAGAAAGTGCTTGTGGGTCAACACCACCTGGCCCAGTCTTATTTGACCCATATTAAAAGTTGACATGTTTCAACCCACACCCATTTTGACTCACTACTCAACTAGCATAATAATTATAGACCAATTGTGATGCAGGTATGAGAGCTCGATTGGAGACCCTGTTTGCAGTGAGCGAGAAGTGTAATCTGCAGATGCTTTCTCGCCATTCGAAGATGCTGAATTAAATGATCATAAGGTATTGACATGTTTGTGAATGTCTTTAACAATACCTTTTCATGTAACCTTATATCACATTTCATCTTTCCTCTATAGGGTTAGGTATTTGAGGATTATGCCTTTATTATTTTAGCCATTGGTCTCTTTATTGTTGGTGCAGGAGGGATATCAAATGTATTTCTGCACAAGCTCACTGAGAATATCAACTCAAAATGACGCCCGCTATGGCAGATTATATTAAAGAGTTATAGTTTGGCAGTTGTTAACATGTCAGCATCTCCCGTCACTCAAGGTAGTTAGTTTTTAGATTTTCCGATTGTATGCTTGTTGTTGCCTCTTTGTGTTCAGTTTTTTTATTGTTTCCTTTGTTTGCGTACAGATTCTACACGTGTTGATGCTTCCTCTTTAAACCACCGTAAAAGAACACGTCAAAAGATTCACCTAACAGTATCCGCTGGCGAGGAAGCAACTTTTTTAGAACGTGCTAATGTTACCATCGTTGAAAATATGCAGCCTGTCCACAATGAGGTCACAAACTCAGCATTCCCCACCACTGAAGGTAATTATTCATTTTCAAATTTTCATTATGATAACATCAATGTTGGACCAAGTGATAACATCGTGTTATATACTAATTTATTGGACGTGATTTATAGATTAATGTGAAACAAAAATAACAACCCTTTTAAAATCATTTATTTGCACAAAAAATTCAGCAACCAAACACCCTTTTAAGATCACTTTATGCACAAATTTCTATCACTAATTTTGCTTAAAGATGAAATATGTACTTTGCATGTGAATCGTATAACTCACCGGGAATCAAAAAAAGTAAGTTTAAGTAATGCTTAAATCATGTCTTTAATTGTTATCTTCTACTAATTTTGGATGTGTAATTAACCCTCGAGTCGTGCCTCATGTTTTGTTATGGTAAACAGAATCATCAAATTCTACCGAGGAAAATAGGTAATTGCTACAACAATACCGTTTGGATCGTGATGAATACTTATCTGAATCTACTCCAAAGAAGGTAGTTAAATATTTTTTGTTTTGGAAACGGTAGTTTTAAATCTGTACGGATGTTCAACTTTTCCGCTATTTTTCTACTTCATTATTTGTTGTACTACTATACTAAACATGACAACCCATTTATTGATCACTCTTTATTTCTGTTTTTTAGGTGGTATAACACCAATATATGCTAATTCAAAAAGTTTAAAAATTGTTATCATGAAAAATAACATATTTTGCTTCTGTATTTTTGAAGGGCAACAAGGACACAACAATCAACGGTTGAGATACATGTTGTTGATGAAGAGGTTACAAGGTGTCGCCAAAAGGTGTAACATTGAAGGTAATCCTTTGTTTCTATACGGCGTAAATTTTCATATTTCAGCATATAGTGTTAGTCTCATAATCTGCAAATTTTGTTTTTGCTACATAGAATGACTCTGATTGATCGAAATTGGAGGCGAAGGAGGCGTACAATGGAGATGATCTATAAATGCATCTCTACCATTTGGTTCGTGACCATTGGGTAAGCATAAAAACAACTTAGTATAAGCTAATAAGCACATCGTAAACTCATAAACACATCAAAATAGATTTAGCCAAACACCCCTTTGCAAGTTTGCTAATACTATGAACTTGAGGCATTGGTGGCTGTATCATTACATCATTGCGTCTATTGGTTCGATCAAGCTATTGTTCAGTTTAGGAGGATCGATGGAAGCCACGTGTCACCACGTGGCTGCCACATGTCACCACGTGGCTGCCACGTGGACATGTCATTTTAATTACTTCTCATAATTAAATTTATTGAATCTGCATAATCTTTTCTTTTCTAAAATTGAGTTTTAATGTTTCAGTAATCATTATCAACAGATGATTGTGTCACTTAGCGCGGGCCCATGGGATGCATTATTTACTGGAGGCAATATACCAACTTTTGTTCTTGCTTTTGTAAGTGCCTTTGTAGCTTGCATTATTGTATTTTAAAGCTACCAACACCAAGCAATTCATATAGACCAATAGGTATGCATTTTGGATGAAAAACATCCCCATACAACTCCCACACATAGATGTAGACATGTTCAATACGTACCTTAATGGAGACATATAATATATCTGTAACTTTAACTGTAGTTGCCACTACTAAGCTATCATGTACAACTTTTGTCTCCAAATGATTACAAATGCGGCAATAACTAGCAGTCTTAATTTCTCATGTTACTATAACTCTCGACACAGAGACCTCAACCGCCACCCGCCAAAGGTCCCGCAGCGGAGCGCGGGCAAACAAACTTGTTATAAATATATAATAAAGGGCAGAAATCAGTTTCTGTGCCCCACTAAATTCTCGGCATTAATACATCCGAACCCGAGCGGGTTGACCCACCGGAACCCGAAGGAAGACCCACCGTTTTTTTTAATATCCCCGCTCCATACTGCCACGTACCCGTGACTCATGACTCATCTTTCGTAAGCCATTATCTATCTTTTCTCTCATTCTCCTGAAACACACACACACTCAGATCCTCATCTCTCTCTAGAAGATACTGGATCTCACACACTTCTACTCTCTTGCTCTCTCTCTAAAATCACTGGCTCATCAAAACTTTATTCCTAACTAATTATAACACCGCAAGATCAATTGAGGCCAACCACTCGGGTTCAAGATAGGGAAGAAGAAAGATTCAATATTTTTCTCGGATTGCATGTAAGTGATTCTCTTTGAATATGTAGATTTTACTAATTATTGCTTAATTTGTCTGGTTACGTTTTTTCTTAATTGGTGTTTGTGAATATGGTTTTAATCTTGCTCTTGAACTCGGGTTAACAATGAAATGTACAACTGTACAAGTGTTAGATGCAAGATACAATTTATTTTATAACGTGTTCTTGGCCTTGTTGGAACTAATTTGGTCTGAGATGCTTCATGATTGCGCAATTATATTAGTTGTTAATTAGTTAAATTAAATATAATACTCTTGAAATTTGTTGCTTACTGTTTAATTGTTGCAATTTTTGACATTCTGTCTTCATCAAAAATATTGTTTTATTCGTTTGGCATATGGCTTCTAAACGTATAAGTTTCTAAAAGAATGTTTGGAGTTGCCGTTTATTTGATAAACTAATGTAATATTTTTAAGCGAATTAGATGGTAATCACACCAAAGCCGCATACTTTTGCACTATTTGTGTTGTATCAGTTACAATACTACTCTTTCAATATGTTGTATCAGTTACTAGTTGTTTTCTTCGCCTTCATGCGAGTGGTTGTCCACATGTTCCTTCATTATGGTATCCATTTCGCCCAAAATGTTTGTCATTTTCTCCATCTTTTGTTTATCTGAATCTACCTGTTGCTTATTTTTTTTCATTATTGGCTCATGCGTTTCTATATTTATTAGCACCTTGCTTGGTGAGTTCAAGATGCGTTGCTTGTCAGGTAGTAACTCATTTACAATTTTTTTTGCCGCATCAGCAATTATTTCCCCATCCTCTGAGCCTGAAAGTCGCATGTAGTTGAACGCTACAAGTACCAACAGCTAATACGTTATGATACGCTGTCAGTATTTTCTCTATCTTCATCTGAGGTAGTAATAGCGCATTCGCATTCGCATTTGCATTCGCTGTTAGCCCTTTTAGCAGTTGTAGCGCCACTTTTAGCTCCAATTCTATCTTCTTTCTATTGGAAAATATGGTTTTGCAAAGTGAGTTTTTGCAAACTTTGCACACCATTTAACATATGTAGATGTTATATATCTTTGTATTAGATTGGGGCTTTGCGTTCTCCTCGAAGAGAGTCTCGCAACGAACTAAAGTATGTCCAAAGTGAGGTTAAGATGAATGAGATATCGTGTCTCAAAGTGAGGCACGTGGAACACAAAATCTGGAAACTAAAACTATCCTACATCACCCAAAAAGGGAAGTGGATAGTAGTTTATAAGGAAGTCTTGGTATTGGCTACCAAATTCCTTTATGTTGGTTATGCTCCTACGCCTATGTACACGCGCATGGGGGTGCAGAAAATGGGATTTCTGGGCCAAAATAGGTTTGAAGCTTCTGAACTCATGCGAGCCCGCCCGACTTGCAGACACGAATGCAGCTCCTAAAGTTCGCCTACGCGCCTATCTTTTTGCTACTAATTCATTCCCTTATTAGATAATGTTTCCTGAATATTCTGTGTATCTTTAAATCAAATATTTATCTAAATACGTTTTAGATATATATCAGATTTAAATTAACATGCTTATATGCTAACTTGGCTTGGTGACCAAGCTAGGTTTAGCCTATATAAGCTGCCTTTATCATTTGTTTTTGGTACACAGAAAAATAAAACTCCTATATACCATACGCAGCAGATGATTTTCCAGGAGTTCCATCGATCATAAACCTCGATCATGTCCGTAATCTTTTAGGTCAGATTGTCAAGTCCGGCTGTACAACAGTTTTTGGACGTTGTACCCTGGGAAATAGACGGCGAATCTATTTTAAGGGAATCGTGTTAAACACGAGCCTCGTTCTTTTACTGCTTTAATTATTTGTTAATTCTTTCAGTTAATTTACTTGTTCCTATCATTCGATTTACACTAATAAAAGTGTGCAGGTTTCCTAACAATCTTAAAACAGATTATGTGTAACTAGAATTAAATTAAATCGGATTAATATTGTTAACAGGTTTTTTTATATATTCAAACTGTCTCTGACAAAACCAAGATAGAGTTTCGTTAGGAATCAGTTTAACTCTACACACTTTAATTTATAGTTTACAAAAACATAACGTTTTTTTAATCAGTTTACGTAAACATAGAAACCAGGATTAAGTTTCTATAAAATTATTTTGATCCGGTACAAGCAGATATTGTTTGATACAGTTTGTTAACTATTAGTGTTTAATCTTTCAGGATGACTAACACTCAAACTCCTCCTCCTGTGACTATTGTTGTGAACACAACCGTTGCACCGGTTACCTACACAGTGGCTAATCATGCGGAGAAACCAAAAAAAATCAATCATCAGAATTTTAAGAGGTGGCAATAGAAGATGTTCTTCTATCTCACCACCTTAGGCCTTGTGCGGTTCTTAAAAGAAACTATACCTGAGGTTGAACCTCCTGCCGAAGGTCAATCCTCTAATGCACAGGCTGTGCAAGCTGTGGAAGCATGGAAACATTCAGACTTTGTTAGGAATAAATCTTCTTATGACTTTATACTGCCAACAGTACTAAAGGAGTTAGTA
>BQNB010170177.1:0-13703 GCA_026074375.1 Tanacetum coccineum | reverse complement strand
AAAAGATAGATTTTTTTTTTGTAATTCTGCTTATTTAAGAACTTAGAAGGCATGATAATCAGAATTTGATGAACACTTAAATAAAGCAACACTGTACTGCAGATAAACCATGGGCAGGTGGCTTCTATGCAAATACTTGACACGGTTCTATCAAAACGCAATAAAAGTTTGAATAAGCAATCCAAACATTAGGGTTCCAATACACCATCATTTTACTTTATTTAACCCAGACCATAAGCAGCCAAGGACCAATCGAATACATAAACTCGTCATATTTCGAGTGGCATATCAACATACTATTACTTCGTATATAATAATTAAATAATATTTGTATGTCCGACGACTAAGACTCGTTACACCTCTCAAACAAATCAATAATTTCAATGAATATATGCAAGTTTTAATAAAAATGTCAATGTAACCCAATTTTCTCGACCCATCAGCAAGTGCAACAGTGGCCCTGTTAAGGACCCTGAGAAATGAGCACATTCAATAAAGTATTCTAAAATAATCCATTAAACAATACGATTGTACCTTAAAATTAGCAGATAACATATATCAAGAATCACAACCAATAAACATGACAATAAAAATTAAACAAATACCATATGGTCATTGTTTGTGTTCCTTCTAACATTTGCTAAACAAGTAATGACATTAAACGTCTGCAATTCAAAACAACATCAACTGCATAGATGGTAACATTTGGAAAACGACAAAATTCTGTATAAGAATAAAAAACTATTCAACGGTTGTCACCTGTTGCCATTCTCCATCAACAGCTTCCTTCCATAAAGTGACGTTATTGTCCCCAGAAGCAACGGCCAACAGATTTCCAGTAAGCGACCAAGAGACCCTCCAAACAGGGGCCTTAAAGTCATTTAACACCTTACCCGTCCATTCTTCCCCTTCTTTCTCCCCAGTCCATATCACAACTTTACCATCTTGTGAACCGCTTGCAATTGTGGACTTCGGAAGCCCCAAATTGGGTGCCCAAGCCACATCCCGTACCATATCGCTATGCATTTTAAGAGCCGAAACAGAGTCCATTTTCCATGCTCCATTAGCAAACTTCCAAATCTTCACAGTGTTATCGTTGCCACCAGAAGCTAATTTCTGAACCGGGTCAAACTCGCCCGACCCGATTAATGAACCGGGCTCCATTGAAGGGGCCCAGGTGATAGAAGTGACTCCAACAGGATGAGCTTGGTCTATCCTTGTGGTGTCCCACCCACCATCTGACCTGGCAGTGTGAACTGATATGTTCCCATCAGAGGACCCACAAGCCAAGCAAAGGCCAAGCTCGTGAGGTGCCCATGCTATAGAGTTTACTGATGACTTGTGGTCATTGAAGATATGAGCGTGTGACCAGTCACTTAAACTACCTTCTTTCCAAATAATCACGGTGCCATCATATGCACATGATGCAAGAAGTGAGCCAAACTTAGGGTGGGCCCAAGTAACCTGCCAAACAGGACCATTTTTACCGGTCAAAGTAGCAAGAGGCTGTGAGCTTACACTAGTTATCTTAATATTGCCATCAGATGAGGCAGACGCCACCCGCTTTCCATAATAATCCATGGTGACATCATGGATGATGTCAGTGTGACCTGTTTCTATCTTTTGCCCAGGCATGATTTGCTATGCTTGCTTGATCCTACAGTTCCCAGAAATTCAAACAATTCAAATAATGACTAGCTTATTTTGAAATATTTTCAACTATAGAAAGAAAACTGCAGGAAATTAAATATAATAAAACGAGTAGAAAAGATTTAAAAGAAAATCCTATTTCTTGATCAGGAAAGTGTGTTGACGGATGCTATTTTGCTATTAGCAAAGTATATTTGCCCTAAAGAGGATGCACAATCCATATGTGGATGTTTGCATTTCAATCAAAACGAAGGAACTTTATTTCACAAGAACAATTACATGTAAAAAGTCTATTATGCTATATTAGTTTGTTTTGGAAATAACTAATCAAAGCTTAAAATATTCAAAGCTTCTCATGATCAAAGAAGTGAAACATGAGAGAGGTGGTATACTCCTTCAAGTCTGAAAACTGATACACTTTGATTTTTTATGCTAACCTTCCTTCACAAATGAAATCTAACACTTTTGTAGATTCTCTATTCATTATCGTGTCAGTGCATCTTCATTTTTGTTCTCGTCAAGTAAACAAGCCACACAATAATACCTACGCTACCCCAAGTACTACAAAATGGGAAGCACAATACGAAAATCACTTGATCCTAAAGTCAAGAAGATTAAAATTAACAAAAGTTCAACAAGTTCTGGAATGGATATGTTTTATATACAGATTGAATGTTTCCCATCTCAACTAATGCATGTAACTATAGTAACAGCACCATGTTCTAAATCTTTAGTTCAGGCAATAAGATACAATAAAACTAGGTTTCTGATTAATATAAAAAGAATAACACACTACTCGATTAGTAAAGTTCATCAGCATATGCTTTTAGTGTTTGGTGAAGAATGTCATCCTCAATAGGTTGCATGATCAATTCAAAATTATCAATTAATCAACCCATGCGGATGTCTGTATTTCATTCAAAAGGACAACGTTATACAAATTAGACAATTGGATTCTTCAATTTCCAATGAGAGCTCAATTTTGAAATAGAGAAATCTGATCGGCTAATTGAAAATCAAAATTGGCTTCAATCTGGTCAAACTTATCTAAATGTCATCCAGCAAAAGAAATATCTATAAAAACACGTGTCGATTTTATAAAGAAAAAACTAAAAAGATGAGAGGATAATTAATAAAACTTTTGTTGTTAAGTTTTAAATAAATTATAAGGACTTGAGTAAACTTATTTAGTTTCCATGTTTTTTAATAACTTTATAAATTTAATAAATACCACCTAGGCTTTATATTTCCTTTTTAAAAAAACAGATATCATGTTCTACATATTATGTGTCAATTAAATAAAGTCAAATACTTAGTCAAACAAAAATCTATACAAAATATTAATCCATACTAATACATAATGAAAAAATTGTGTACACGGGTATTGTAACTACAAGAATAAAGGATTTACATAATTCTATACAAAACCCGCGCGTACACGGTATTGTAACTGTATAAGTATAAAAGATTTATATAATTTTATAGAAAACGTATTTAACAACCCTGTGTATGCACTGGGTTAAAAACTAGTTGATTATCATGCTAAATTTAATTAACTAATCAACATTTTGGATAATCAAAGCTTTGCTAGTACCTAACAATATATACCATGCTCTCGATACAAAAAAAAATCTATTAATTTACTTTTGCTATATTCTCCATTCATCTTTTTGTGACTTATTTTCATTTTGCTCTCATCAAGTAAACATGACACACAATAATACCTACAATCCACATCACTCCTATGTCCTTGCATTACATACACGTGAAATACGTAACCAAAAATTGATAAACGGTAGAGTCGAACGACACCTTTATGACCGACATTTATAATATCTATTACAAAGACTAATTTAGCAAAACCTTTACTTAGCCACGCCTAAAATTTATATCGACTTAGAGTTCAAAGACAATCTGCTCAATATCCAAATTCAACGTCCTATCTAACTTTCCGTACGCAGAGGATATAATTGGAAAAAAAAGAGTTTTGCTGTTAAAATGTGGAGACTGATGATGTCCTAACACTAACAGTTCAACTATCTCCAACGTAATTGTAAACTGTGAACCAAATATCAATAAGATAGAGTCATTGCTCCCGCCTTAGACTAAATGCGTGTTTGGAATTTCAAATTTGGAGTAGATTTTCGTATCATTGTAATTGCAAATGGTTAAATCATAAAAACCTGTGTTTCCTAGATCTATCACATTATTCAGCTGAACAACGTTATTGTACCTAGTCGAGATCACGCATCTATGCGTAATACGCAGTAATTGCTTTCATGTCCAGTTACCAAACATTTACCGAAAACCAGGATACATAATCAAAACAGTTTCCTTCCCAAACATAACTAATGATTCATATAATTTCGTACTCGTATTAAGAAACTCATACATATAAAAATAAATGCAATAATAGAACAGATCTGGACCAAAAAGTATCTAAATTGATGAATATGAATAGAGATCTAATAATATATAAAAAATATGGATCGTGAAAGATAGTTACCTTTTGAAGAAGAAGATGATGATGAATTAGATTAGTTGTTAGCAGTTATTTTGTGAGGGTTTGGTTGCGACTGTGAGACAAAATGTATGTTCCGGTTTTTATTCGGATCCGGGTTGAATTTGAGGAGCTGGCTTGATTTTATCAAAGTGATGTCACAAAAGCCATTTGGCTTCTTCTCATTGGTGCCACATCTCATGTTAGAGTAAAAAAAGCTTTAGACCCGTTTCATTTGTAAAAAGGTTTAGGGTGCGTTTGATTTCTAAGTGGATTAGGATTTAGATTTAGGTTTATATTTTGATTTAAGTTTAGAGGGAGGTTATATTAGAAACCTTCTTTTTCTTGGATACTGGGGGACTAATCCCAACCATCCATCTAAAAAAAAGGAAGGGTGAAGATTAAAGAGGGTTTTATTATTTAAAAAAAAAATAAATAAATAAAAAGGACGGAGGGGTAGTTTAGACATTTAACGTCCCACACCAACCAANNNNAGACTGCCCAATTGGATGTCAATGTAGCCTCGAATCACTAACTACTAACTTGCCGTTCTAAAAAAAAAAAATTCAATTCTTGTTAGGTGCAAACAACCTTGAAGTGGTCACGTCGACCTCCTGAAAAGGAAGACTTTATTTGGTTTTGAGTCTGTGTGGCGATGAGTTTAAACCTCGTAGATTAGTAGGCCAAAAGATCGAAAAACCTTATTAACAAAAAAAAAATCACCAAGTTTTGAACATGAACATGCCTTCATATCCGGTTAAAAGTGGAAAGTACACTGACTACACTCCAATAGTCCAATTGTACTTGTAAAATGACATAGCATGAAATCAGGTTTACATGTGAGCTTATATTACAAACGAGAAGGTATACTGTCCGTGCTTTGCGGCGGGGCTAGCTTTATGTCGAAAGATGTTTAGGTTTTATTGTAGTGTGTTGTCGGCAGGGACGGAACCGGGGGGTTCCCGCGGGTGCCCCGGAACCCCATGGATTTTTTAAATGCAGTGTTAATTTTTGTAAAAAACATCAATTTTACCTAAAGTTATCTTAAATGCACCCGGTCCATCAAAATGTGTTTTTAGTATTATGATTTAAAAAAAATTATGCACCCGTTCATATTTGATACTGGTTCCGTCGCTGGTTGTCGGGGTTTCTTTTTTTAGCTCATATGTTTTGTGTTTTTAGTTTAAAGTGTAGAGAATGAAAGCCCAACTTGTGGGTGATACTGTCCAAGATGTCAGAAACAAAATATCACTATGAGATACGTTTTGTATGATAAGAATAATGGTACTCGTGCGTTGCGGCGGGAGCAGTGTGTTTTTCAAGTGGCGTTATATTGTGCTTGCTTCTAGGTTTAGAGTGTTTGTTTTTTTTGCATTATTTACAATTCAAACTTTTTTGTTATATAATAGTCATCAATAGCAAAAAAATATAGAGTTATTTATATAATTCAAACTTTTATTTTAAAGTTTTTAGGTAGTTTATGGGTATGTTTTGTAAGTTTTTTTTATAAAAAATATACATATTAAACTTCAACATTTTTTATAAAATCGTACGTATGTCAGAAGCATTGCAATATTAACCTTGTTTGTTCGCAATTCGAAGATCTTTGATGCGATATTTTTATGTGTTACATATTTGATAAATAAATTTTATTATATAAAAAAGTCGTAAATAGTTAAAAGTTGAGAGTACGTTTTGTAATTTATTTTTATATTTTTAGTTTTGGGTTTTGGGCTGTAGTTTTTTGGGCTGCATGTTTTAGCTTTGGGCTAGGTAGAAAAAGACAAAATAGGCATGATGCCTTTTAGTATATATAGAAATAGAAATTACAACAACATGTGCTAATTTCATAAAAAGATAAATTACACGTTTTATCCCGATGGTTTATATCGAATAACACTTTTAGTCCCTATTTAATTTTAAGTACACCAATCATCCTTATTTTATCAAACATGTTTCATTGATAGTCCTTATTAGGGAAAATATGGACTATCTGTGTAACACATTTCAAAAAAATTTATTACACAGTTGGTCTTTATTTTGACAAAATAAGGACCATCATTGCAATTAGTTTGAAAATTAAGGATGATTGGTATACTTAAAATCAAATAGGGACTAAAAGTGTTATTTGGTATAAACCATAGAGACGAAACGTGTAATTTATCCTTCATAAAATATGATTGTACAAGCAACTATTTCATATATACAAAACAATACGAAACTAAACGTAATTTCATATGATACAAATAGCTAGCTCATAATACAATATCTATACAAGAAAAAAAACAAATTTCTAATTTAGTTTTCTTATCTTGCTTGTTTGTTTTAAGAAATTTAACCAAAGATTAGAAACCCATAGCACACTAAAAAATAGCACTAACAATCACAACATCCAAGAAACTCAAGCTCACATTGGAACCAAACCATCCCCACCACCTTTCAAATAAAACTCTATCATTTGATACACAAACAATGGCCCAAACACTCCTCTAACCACACTATAAAAACCATAAAATTATGGACATAAACCACCATACAACCTTGCTGCGAAAGCCATGTCATCTTTTCGGTATCTAGCAAGACTCCAAGTGTTTTGTAACAGACTAGTGACCTCAGCTAGTGTTGGAATATGGTAGTTGGTTCCGCGTGATATACATTAGAAATACGTGAGCCTATTGGGGGCACACACGTTAAATACAAAGAGTATGTTTTACTTCACGAAATGTATTTAAATAGTCGTTAGTTACCGTTACTTTTGATAACTAACTTAACGAACTTTTAAATAATAAAACCAAAGGACCAAATTGGACAAAAACCAAACTCTAGGGGTGCCCTAAGTATGGCCAGCCCCTATGGCTTCTAGAAGTGGGTTTGTTTTCAATTTTTGGAGATAAGAGAATAGAATTGTTATATGATAAGGATTTGAGGTTTTCTAGTTTATCTAGAACTAGGGTTTGGGTAGTATATATACCCCAACCCCTAGCCCTCATAATCATTCATTTACAACATATTCTAAACCCTAAAAACCCACATTAGTTTTTGGTTTTTCTCCCCTCCCTGGTTCGACCGAATTTACCCTTTAAGGGTTTTTTGTTCTCTTCCTCCCTCTCAACCGAATTCAACACAAAAACCCTTCAAGGGTTTTTGGTTTTGCTTGTCTTCCTTGCTTGACGTTTCAAGTTCTACACGTGGTTTGAGTTTGGTGCTCTCCTTGCTCGGCGATTACATAAACCCAAACTAGGGTTTCGGTTTGTTTGTTTTCGGTTCAACCGAATTAGAGAAAACCCTAATTAGGGTTTTAGGATTTTCGGTTCAAGGTTTTAAGGGGTGTTGGTTATTGATTCAAGATACAAGGTGTTTGGTTCGTGAAGATTTAGACCAAAAATCTAGACATACTTGGTTGACGTGTTTGTGTGAGCAACCGTAGAGGCGGTAATTTAACCGCTAACTCGTTTTCAAGTTCAAGATCAAGATGTACGTAACTATTTACTTTTATGTGTTAATCTATATGCTAAAACTAGATCCATTCCGCTACGTACTCGTGGCTAATTGGTTACCTAGTTTGTTAAATCCTAACAGTGGCATCACGAGTGAACTCGTTTTGGTATTATGGGTTACATGTTTTAAAATTAAATTGTTAATTTAGTAGATTTGTTTCCTTTTTTATTATGATTATGATTGTTTTGAAAAATAAATCACACTACATATCTAAAAGATCTTGATTTTTATTTATGGTAATAAAATCTTTTATTTTTTAAAACTAGATCTTTTAAGTATTTATGTGAAAACTAGAAGGGGGGGGGGGGGGGGGGGGTTGAAATTAAATTGTTAATTTAGTAGATTTGGCTTTCATCTTTTATTGATGATTTTTGATGTATTGTTAGTTCTGAAAAATAAATCACATCTACATATCTAAAAGATCTTTGATTTTTATTTATGTAATAAAAATCTGTTATTTTTGGAAACTAAGATCTTTTAAGTATTAATGGAAAAAGCTAGAAGAAGGGAGGGGGGGGGGGTGGGGGGGGGGGAGTTGAAATAGTTAACAATTCCTTTTGCGTTGTAAAAGTTGCTTATCCAAATACTTAGATCCGAGTTGTAGATATTTAAACCAACAACAATATGAACCAAAAATAATAACAAAATTTACTAAGAATAACAAAAGAAAATAATATCAAGAATAAGGAACAGGAACAATCATCCAATGACGCTAAGATTTTATACTGTCGGATACGAAGCACCTTCGTCGCCCTACTCCACTCCCCGAGTTATCCTATCGAGATTTCACTAATTCAACAAGCTCCCTTTTAGGACGGAGAAAACTGTTTACACGCCGCTTACTTATTTTCCGACACTAAATCTAAAATGTCCGAGTCATAATCTTAGCTATGAACCAATTCTACCACTTCACAAATCACTACAACGAATCACGAGATCTACAGTATCAGATTTACACACTATCCAAATCACACAAATACACAAGATAATTACAATAGAGATTTGGTACTTAGAAGAAGAGAGGAGAGATCACTAAATAACAATTCATTTCTTGGCGAATACGAATGTTCTTCTCTTGCACTTGAATGAAGAAAGAAGATAAGAAGAAGAGATTAAAACACTTGAACAAGAATCAAAGAATTTATAGTGACCAAGAGATTTAAAGAGAGAAAGAAGATTTTTAGAGAGAGAAAGTTATTTGAAAAATATCGTGCTAAGAGGCGTGTTTTTCTGCAAGGAATGGAGCAGTATTTATAGGCAAGAAAATCCAACGGTCACTGGGGGCGGTCCCAGATATATCTGGGGGCCGCCAAGCCTATAAGGAGGCCGCCCAGTAGACTACGCTTCTGTTTTTGTCTTTTTTGTTGGATGGTTTGATCTGTTATGGAACCCTTCCAATTTTTGGGGGAAAATTTGAAATTTCAAAATTTAAGTTTTTAATAAAACTTTATTCTTTAATTAGAATAATATTTTGTAATACAAAAATATTTTGTATAATTATTTTTGTGAAATACTTTTGTAAAAATGTAATGGATAAGAGAAAAATATTTTCTTGATCACTAATCATGCTTAATGATTTATTTGTTCATACCTTAAGTGATTACTAATCTTAGAAATGGAATTTTACGATTAATAATTTGTAAACGTTTAATTTTATCGTAAACGTTTTTATATTTTGTTATTATCAAAACGTTGAGAGGTCGAAAAATATAAATAATATTTTTAGACATTATTTGTATTAACAATCTCCTCATTTTTTATGATGACAAAATATAAACTCATTTTGTATAAAATTAAATGTTTGAAATTATTAATGAGTTTTCATTCCATTTCTCCCCCTTTTTGTCGAATTCAAAAAGAATGATCATCGAATTGTTGAAGAGAGAAAGAAGTCGACGATATCAAGACTCTCCCTTGATGTATGCTCCCCCTCGTTTGGGGCACAAAGAGATCGATCTTACGAAAATTGTTTGCTACAAAACAAAGTTAGAGGTACAAGTGCAAGACAAATATCTTTTAAGCATAACATTGAATTCAAGTCACCCAAAAGAGAGTTTCATTCAACAAGCAAGAAACTCATTACAACATACAACATAAAATAAAGATAGAGCTAATACGAGTCAAGAGATCATTAATCCATAAGTTACACTACAATCTAAACATACTTCATTAGATAGAGAGAGATAATACTACATAAGTCCTAAATGATTCATGATTCATAGGGGATGACCTTTTTTTGAGCAAAAAGGTTTGGGGTGACACGTTTATGAAAAATTTTGAAACCATTTCAAGGTGGAGGTGGAAAGTGTGAGGTGATTGTGGTAGTGAGAAGATATTCAAGATGAGCAAACCTGATGTTTATCTTATCTCTTAAGGTTAAGAAAAGAGTTCGGTTATGAGAGCAACATATGCAAGTTGACTCATGGTAGTCATGGTAGTTGTAGTAAAGAAGGTGGCTCATGATAGGTGGTTGAGGTTGTGGTGAAGATGGTGGTGACATAGTATCAAGAATGTGATCAAGAGGAGTGATTGGTGACAAAGAAAGTGCGATATCCAAATAAGGATGACTTTGAAGTGGTTGAGGGTTTAAAGGTCTAGGGGGAACATCTGAGATGTTGTCAAGCAAAGGGTTCAAAGGTTGAGGAGAAGTTGGTTCATTTAAAGATGGTGGTGAAATTTAAAGTTTTGATTGAAAACAAGAAGATGTGTTCTCTTGGCTTGATGAGGTTTGAGTGGTGGATGGAGTTTTTGATGGTGCATTTGGAGGAGTTGGAGATGAAGAAGTTATTGTAGGAGAAGGTGTAGTGAGGTTATCATCATCATTTGTGAGATTAACAAATACTTATTTTGGAGGTATGATGGTGAGCTTGATTTTCTTAAAACCATGGGAGGAAGAGGCTTAAGTAGAATCTATGGTAGAAAGATTTGAAGAAGATAAAGATGAGAAGAAGAGTGGGAAGGATGGCATATTTAATTAGGAAGTATGGGATCAAAGTAGAAAAGCATGAGGATTAAGAGGATAGTTTCTAAAAGTTGTTTAGCAAAATGAAGGAAGTTTAGTTGGGTCTAAGAGAGAATAGTCAACTGCACAGAAAATCGGGTAGTCACAATGAAATTTTCAGTGACTCTAATGGCAGTCCCATATATACATGGCGGTCCTAGATATATTAGGGGGCCGCCCTTTATTTATGGGGGCCGTTCTCTGGAGACAGGAAAAATTTATAGTTTTTCTTGATTTTTTATAAGCCCTGTACAGAAAAAGTTTCCTAAATTTTCCCTTTTTCAGTCAATCTTATTTCATCATGAATCATCTAATACTTAATAGTAAAATTCACAAAATCAATTGTTCTAAATTTTATTGAATATGCACATGTTGACTAAGAGATAAGCATGCATAGTGTCATACAGGTAATCATAGTGTATCAAGGTGCATGCAAACAAGTGTTTAGGATGATAAAAATGAAATGATCATCCAAGGCAAGTTATTTTGCCTGTACTACATTCTAATTTAGTACTAAATAGAATAGGTTTAAGTACTTAATCATAATAAAGTAATAAATAAGATAAATAATGTTTTATAGCAATTTTCTAAATTGCTCACTTCTTCATGTTCTTCCACAAGTTTCTGAGGCTTTTCCCGATTGACCTTAATCCACCACGATGCTCATCTCGAATCTAAACTTGACGGTTGATGATTTCTGTTTGGCAGGTATAAAATGGTTCCATGTGAGGGTCAATGTTAGGTGGGTTTTGAAAGACTTGAGGAACGTCGTTTGTTAGGGAGTTAACAAAGCGAATGGGAGAAGGAGTGCTTGCACGCGAGGTTCCTTCGCCATTTCCATCATCATCATTGTTAAGATGAGAGGAGGATGGTTGGTCGAAGGCGGAGGAAGAAGAAGTGGAGTGACGACCTCTTCTCGTGCCATGATCCTTTATAGTCTTTCGCTCTTGATAAGAGGTAAGAGGATTCATGACACGATCGTACAAGACATAGGACTCGTTTGACAACTCAGAACTCTCACTCATAACGAATTCAAACAAACGGGTTAACTACCATAGGGTAAAATTAACCTAGGTTGTCTAGTGACCCACTCCATTCATTTTGCCATATAATAGGCGAGATTGAATTTTTCGGAGTTAGCAACACAATAAAGCATGTAACATAGACACGCGGGAACATGGTCTCGATTACCCCCAGACAAAAAACGTTTTCTCGAATAATTTCTTTCAAAGGCTTCAGGGTTGGCACAATTTCATGAGTGAGAATTTGATATTCATGAACATCAATTTCTTCCTCATGACGGATGCGACGGCTTGACCTTCTCGATTAATTCGAATATACGAGATGATGTCACCAGGAGAAGGAGGGTTGGTTTGATATGGACCATCCGTAGGGACACCATTTGCCAACTCGTCAAGTGACCATTTGTCTGTAAAGACGCAGGCACCCTCGCAAGGTATGTCAAGAATTTGAGCAAATTCTTCAAGAGAGTAAGAAAAGAATTGATTTTGAATCACGAACTCGATGAACATTTGACCTTTGTCGGAATAATTAATTTGAAATTGACTATAAAACTCGAGTATGAAACGAGGACAAATTTGGTCATTAATTTCAAGGAGACACTTAAACTCAAGAAAATGGAACAAAGACCGAACATAGTTTAGATCTGCAAAGTCCTTAAAAACCATCCGACCCTCATGAATGTAGCGACTTTTAAGGTTTCTTAATCTTTCTTTTATAGGTGAATGATATTCATGTGAAATCATTAGGATATAGTATCTTGTATTTTTATAGTCGTCAGACGATTGCGAGGCATGATTACCTAGAAAAAAAATGAAGTCACATTTTATTACCATTTACTTGTAATATTTTATGAGCATTGTTTCTAGTGTGTGCCTAAATGTAACAAATATGGAGTAATGATTAACTCGACCTAAAATTAAAATCCTAAGAGTTAATCCAAACGCTCCTTAATTTGATTTTGCTTATCCAAACATGTCGAAAAATACACATGAATCATGTATCTTGACTTTTGTTCATGAGATCATCATGCATGTGTTTAAAAATGTTTTTAAGTTGTATTAACAATGCATAACAACAATTTTATTATGTCCCTAACGTGAGTGATTTAAAAAATAAAATTGAGGTTTTGGTTCGAAGTTAACTTTTCGACAAACTCGCTAGTGTATGCAAATTCTATGTCTACAGGAAGCATATTAGTTATACATTATAACCTAGTAGTCCTAATTGTACAAAATTAAAAGAAAAATGAAAATCCCCAATTTCAATTTTTGTGTTCATCATGAACCCTAGACTCAAATTGAAAGAAATTAGATGAAATGACTTACAATGGATGATCTTTGTGATGTTGTGGATGATTATAGGTGTTGATTAGATCTTCAATTTAAGTTTTAATTGTTGATTTTGAGTTTTTGGGTTGTTTTGTTCATTTTCGTCGCTGCAGCAGAGAGGGGGTGTGTTTGGTTTTGTGTGTAGATTTTTTTGACAAAGTGTGTATATTCAATGTCTGCTGATAGCGGTCCCATATCGATAAGGGGGTCGCCCAAAAATGCTTTGGGGCCGCCTGGGATATGGGGGCCGCCCTCAGCGAGGGATTTTGGACTTAGTTTTGACAAAAAATTTACAAAGAAGAGTGCCGTTTTAATTTGCATTTTGCAAATCAAAAATATCTAACTAGCTTTGGATGAAGTAGTTGAATTGTCACGACGTGGAATGGAACGCGGACTAGAATTGAGACAGAAGAAAGATTAGCGGACTAATACGATTTATGGAATGTGTTCCATCATTCCTAAACCAAGATGTAGATAGTTAAACGATTCATGTTTAAGGGGTTTCGTAAGAATGTTGGCGATGTTGTCGACGGACAGCACTTTTTCGATTGAGATATGTCCTTTCTGGACATTATCATGAAGAAAGTGGTGACGAATTTTGATGTGCTTGGTTCGAGAATGTTGCACCGGGTTTTTGCTAAGGTCAATCGCGCCTTTATTGTCGCACATGACCGGGACGTCGTCGAGTCAAACGTCGTAGTCG
>BQNB010170175.1:0-12047 GCA_026074375.1 Tanacetum coccineum | reverse complement strand
ATTGTCAAAGTTTATAATGCCATTACTTTCTTATCTTCTCACTTTAAAACAGGACATATCATTACGACAAACTATAAAGACCATTTGCGATACCAATATCTAAAAGATTTGACTACTTTCTTGTCTACAAAATCTGAAACTCATCTAATCTTTATGTGATGCCTTCTTTTTGACTAAACAATTTTTAATTTAAATGCAACAACTCACACGAGTTTGTACACCAGATATATGTCTGATGCAAGACTTAAAATCTTTTGATTGATACATTATTTACATACTGCCGAATCAAAAGACCTTTGATTCTTGACTAAACATATTGATGGATCCACGAAAAGAATGTTTGCTGGTAACACGAAACATTAAAGATAATATTATGGGTTATATTAAGAATATAATACTAATTGACAAGGTATATAAGCAGAAAAAAACAAGCCATTCAAACACCCTCCTCATACGCAAATGCACTTTTCAATGGCGTCTTTTCACTATCACGATAGCCACAGGCGGTCAACGATGACGTAGGAGTTGATAACTTGGTCCAAACACTAGGTACTACTTCTTACTATAATTATTTTTCTAAATGCATTTAATTTTTTTGACGTACATCTCATTATTGGGCATATTGGATGTATTGACTAAGTTTGTTTAAAAGATACGAAACTAACTACTAATTTTTATGAAGTAATCAGTTTATTTTCGATTGAGCAAGGAGACAGAACTTATTTAGCAAGCTAAATGGCACCCCCTGGCCGTCATATACTTTATAACATATAGATTAGAGAGTAGTACTCTACATCTTGAAATTAACATGTTAGTGTTTTAGAGATGAACTCTGAGGTGAAGTGGCGATTGATATTAAATAATAAAAATTTATCGATGAAAACAATAAAGTTGTTGTTCTGGTAATGGAACAAGATAACAGGCAAATAACACACAAATTGCAAACACTTCACCCCACCAAAACAGAGATATCTAAAGAAAAATTGAGGCTGATACTCTCAATTAACTTTTTCATATCATCAATAACTGCCCGTTACAAACAGGAGCCTCCATAGATATAGGCTACAAAATACTAACTCTTGACAAAACAAGTTAAACTTGGAATTACAAAGCATAAGGGATGATCACTAAAATTTAGTCAATTAGATGATTTAAATCTCCCTTTTCTCTCATATACCCAAGCCAAATATTCTCCGAAATCTGCTGTAGTCACACATATACTGCATATGCATGTGCACTAATTATTGGAAGATAGCGTACGCAACTTCTTTGTTGTCATGTCTTTGTATACTCGTGTATCGAATTGTAATTATTCATAAAAGAATCAACAATTCTCTTGATGAAGATGGTGTTTAGATCCTCATCATTTTTTGTCATTTGGATCAGCAGAAGAGGCAGATATGAATATTCTACCAATTTGGATCTACAAAGCTATGGCTATCAAAATTGAGCAATGTAGCGTCATCAGAACTTTGACAGAAAGCTGCAGACCTACAAAGTGAAATCTTTATGCTGGAATGAATAAGGTTAGATCTCTTTTCAAAAATTCTCCTTGTGGAAATCAAAGCGAGTCGAGTGTGGTGTACTAAATTCTTTGCAAAGATTTCTTAGCTGTTTCGTGAGTGCTCGCGGCCCACAATAGAAAACACCTGCAGTTCATTAGAAATAAAGTTACAATATGATTACAAGTTATGGATCAAAACAAGTTGGGTTCAAATTGTCACCTCTAATCACAACCAAACACGGCTGATGACACTTAAACAGTAGATATAGCCATTAATCCCATTATAATTGGTTCTAGAATTAGTACTGTAATTAGTAACGAGTGTTTTGCTTTACCTATTTTAGCACCCTCATGCTGTGTTGCCAAGGTGCAGAATACTTTTCTCCAGTTAGGTCTTGCAAAATGCGTTTTAATCTGTTACGGTTGTTTGTTATCAGAAAAATATATCATTGAAATAATTTTTCTTAAAAATAAATCAATGAAAGAAAACAATAGTTTAGGCTTTGACTAATATACCCGACTCTGAGAGACAACATCAACTCCATCTTTAGCCTGCTGCAGAGACTGCACCATAGATATAAGTGCGGATCTCACATCACCTTGTTCATACACACTCGTTAGGTAGTTATGCATTTCGATTACGTTCTGTAATGCATATTCCAAAACACAGTTAGAACAAATAGTTTACTTCAAATTATGTTATCCGAAGAACACAGGCTTAGCACTACTTAGGAGATTGCAAAAACTGTTTGTTACCCAAAATATAAATCATAACAAAGTTTGTTGCATCCTATGTTGTTTTCCCTATAAAAAAAGAACCGTAACTCACATCATGATCATGCTCTGCGATATCATCCATCACACCTTTGAACCATTCGAATGAACCCTGCTCCCTTGTTACCCAAAAAAAGTATGCTTTTTTATCTAGACGTCCGCCGAATTGCTGCAATAGAAATATATATATTCTTTCAAGTCTATATCTGAAATAACTTTTTTTAAAATATTTAGGACGTAAGTATTTGATTAGGCATGATAAATACTTACTGATTTTTTAAGGTTTTTTAGAAGGTCATTCAAAATGCTAATGAATGGAGTGGCTCCAATACCCAAGCCGACCAGTAATATAACACTGTAGTTGCTGTAATGTTGTGCTGGTGCCCCATAAGGTCCTTTGATGTAGATTTTAGGATAGCTATCATATAAAATCAAAGGGGACATTTCATCATATTTAAGTAGATAGTGTGTAAAAGTCACTACTCCAAATATACAATGTGTAGGTATACATGTAAAAAAGATGTTTGCATGTACATGCACAGAAAATATAATAATGTCATAAGAAGTTTCGAGGTTATTGTTGAAAAATTAATGTTTGCACTTATAAGGTGTGCACACATAACCCGTGGAAGATGGTACTGGGTGTTACTTTACTTTTTTACTTATAATGTGTGCACAAACATATATACTTGTCTATGCTTAAAAATTGCAATTTGTTTAAAAAATGCTTGTAAGTTCTGGTGAAGTAACATTTGTGCCACTCACATTGCTTGTAATTCCTTAATGCTCAAGCGGGAGCTAGTTTCTATCCTGGCAAGGCTACTTTGAGCTGGGTCGTTCTGCTGAGGCTCAAAGGCCTGCATTTCTGCGTTTTAAAATATTAGATTAAGAGAGAACGTACGGTTGGTTAAAAGCAATAAGTGAAAGGATATTAAATGAGCAGTGGTTAAACTGAAACCCGTTTACTAGAAACACTGTTTGACCTTGGCAAATTCTTCCCTAAGTGCATTTGTCCAGTCTCCCAGAGTCCGAATATGTACACTTAAATACTCATCTCCAGGTGATGAAGTGATGGTGAAGGGATGCCTGCCACAATGAATCAACATTTATGAATGTTGTTATCAACTTCTGTTTGTCACCTTTTTAACACAGATGGCTAATGGGGAGTCGTGATGGTCGGGTATTATATATATATATTTTGTCATGGATGGTTAATAGATTAGATATTTTCTAAAATGATATTATTATATTTATAATCAAAATATTGAATATAACGATTAGCGGGTTGATGCACTAAAAATACACTTCATGGTTTCTTTTTAGCTAAATTTAGTGATTTGACCCCTTGGAGATAAAACATATTCTTTTCCATTTCAGCTTAAGTTATTAGTTACAATAAAACATGATAAAGCCCAGACTGACCCGACACCTCTAGCTATTATGATCAAAATAACATGCTTACCACTCAAAACGTGATATTCTTGGACACTGTACAAAGAGGTACATTCCGCTCTTGTACTTAAATCCTATAGGCTTGGTCATGTAGAGTGCTAGCACATTTCCAGTATATATAATAGCCTGCATTTACATAATGCAAAATCGATTAGGAATTTATTGTTTACAACAGTAAAGATAAGGACAAGAGCGTTATAGAGTCACCTTAATGATGTCAACATGCATTATGTGATCGGTAGTAAGGATTCTCTCACTCGCATAACACAACATGGGAAGCAAGAGATACATCCATGTCTGCAAATATGTTGTATATTGACAAGTTTTGGTCAAACTAAGTTCTACATGCTTGTTAAAAGGGTCAATTGCATAGTATAGCAACCAAGTACCACTTTGCTCCTAATTTGGCCAATTAAGTGCTCCCTCCATCCCAAAATTATTATCCACCTTTTTGTTTCTAGTTGTCCTATAATAGTTTTCCAATTTTAAAATTATGTACCAACCTTTCCATTCTACTCATGCTTACATTTGAAAAGATTTTTTTTTTATAAACTGTGAATTCCTATAAAGGGGAAACTGTCATTTAGCTAACTAAAAGTTGCAGTAACTCTTTTTTTGGGAGGTAAAAGATGCATTAACTGTACATTGTGTATACTATGCTTTATAGTGATATAAGTCCCTGTGTCAGGTGACACGGAGACTTGGACGACAAGAACATTATAATTCAATGACCTACATAGCAACAAAAAAAGCGGACATTCACCCAAATTAACAAAATGATAGTTGGGTTGCTAAACGATGCAATATACCCTTGTTTAAGATTTAGATTGTTGATAAACTAGGAGTGTAAAGAATTTAGTGACTTACAGTTTTCCGGAACCACCCAACTGTGAGGACTAAGAAGTATCCATGAGCGATGAACAATAGGTAAACGATAACTAGCAGATGATGAGTGTACCAAAACGAAGTAAATCCAGCTAAATCATTAAATGGAGGAGGCAACTTAACTACATTTCTCCTGAAAGAGCTTGTTGCGAAGGTAAAGCAAATAGCCATTAAAATAATCATTAGAATTCCAGTAAATCCGGGGATGCTTAGTAGCAATTCCATATAACTTGGCTGTGCAGCAAACAAAGCACCAAAAACCCTTGTGAATTGGTTAGCAGGGCAAGTTGACAACCTTATGAAATTACATGCCATGTGGGCGACAGTGTGAACTACTGTTCCTATCACGATAGCAAGAGCGATTATTTTGTGAAAATTTATGTTCTCGTCGACAGGTAATTGTTTCCCAAAGTAAGTTTCTCTAATAGATGTAAGTGTTCTTCTGCATACGGGAAGTAAAATGAGAGCCATATTAAACTTTAGAGTCTCACCCGCACCCTTTGCTGTGCAACTACAATACCCCAAGACTTCAAATGATGGCATTAGTTGATATTGGTGGAATTTCCACATGAACAATGCAACATTCATTTCCCAAAATAGAAATAATACCCAAAACACTTTCCAATTCTCGAGTCCGTTTTCAAAAAAATTTGTCATGAATTTCCTCATTGGGTTCCGGTAATCTTCTGGGATCATTGTTTTTGCTAGATCGGTTGTGTCCTCATTGTTTATATTTGTATCCTTAGGTGTTGCCATGGTTTTCAGCAATGTCTCGAGTTGCCACATCTGTTTGAAAGGGAAATTAAAGAAAGATGTCGAGATGTTTTAACCACTAATGTTTTATATAGACTGTTTGTTTATTACCTCTATGTAGCCATAGTGGTCAGGGTCGAGCCTTTCCATGATAAGAGCTGCATATGTCCCAGCTTGTTTCTTGAAAGTTGAAAGTCTGTTGGCTGATGCACTCATTATTAGGACCTTAAACATTAGGAAAACCGAATATTTAGAAATTGCGTTCATGATTAAGATTGAGAAGAACAAAAGCGACGAAGCATAAATGGCTCTTTTGTGCATCATTCAGGTTTGTTTAGTCAAAATGGGTAAAAACCAAACAAGCATATATGAATTTAAAGGGTCAAAGCAAATCGGATGAGGTTGGGTCGACCCACTTACAGTTTTTTTCATATCATAAAGAATTAGTAATCGAGGAGAGGTTGCACATCTTAGAAGTTTAGTAACAGTAACACTTTTGGCTCATTACATTACCATTGCAATTAGTTTAACACTTTTTATTATGCTACATATTTGTTATATATAATACTCATTAAAAATAGTATGAAGATATGCTTTCATTTAATATATTGGCTATTATAAAACTGAACAGAAAATAATATTTGTGGCTCATGTGTACCTCTTTAACATCCTCCTCCGTTAGCAACCCATCACCATTCTTGTCACACCTGAATAGAATTTTGATTATTAGTTGCTAGTTTATAGTTTGACATTATGCAGAAAGAACTTGAACATAATAGAATTGGGAGTTTACATATCAAAGAAAATATGTATTCGAGTATCGAGATCATCTTTTGTCAAATCTGCCCAAAATTCTTTCACTTCTGGTAATGTGATACCGTCCGTACCATCTATCCCCTTCCGCCTTGCGAGTGCATTAAATAATTCCCCCGAGAACTCCCCTTCACCCATTCCTAGATAGACACATTGATGAATAACCAAAACAATTTTTTAAGAAATCATTCAAGATCTAGAAACAAACATCTAATTTGGCTTAATGTTATCGCATTGTGACGCTGACTCACAAACAAGAAGGTTGTGGGTTCATGTACTTATAAATACAAGATGTGTGAGTATCTGACTTAGGATTACAAAAGAAGTCTTGTATTATATATTATACTAACCAATGCAAATCCCAAATTTTTCTCTAGGCAGCTTCCCATTGACTGCAAATCGTTGAAAACGTTTCTCAATAGCCATCCATGCATCCACTTCTTTCCCGGTCATGATCCTATCAAGAAACCGCAAGCCATCAAGACCCCTAGCCGCACCCGATCTCTGCCTTTCAAGCTTTGGTTCATTGTGTATAAGTCTCCTTCTGCTAGAAGTTGCCTTGCTATTGTCTCTGCTTAGCCTCCCCGAGACTGATAATCTCACTTCATCTCGCTTAGCCGACCTATCTCTAGACAAGCCCAAGCCTCCATCATTATCCATCTTTATTGTTGTCTTCTGTCTTTTAGAATGCGAAGCAAAATTATTCTTTCATTCTATTTTCTCTTGTGGAAATGTGTTTGTGGAGTTTTTAGGGCCAAAATGAATGAGATTAAGTTTATGGAAATGAGTGGGAGATAACCAAGGACTAATGAGGGGAAAGGCTTATAATTAGTTCTGAGAAAAATATGGACTCCTAAACTTTAGCATTTCCAAATGACTTAAAACCAAAATTTATCAAAATAAATCGACGAAAATTCCATTAGACAAATGCGAAATAGATGGAAATAAGATGACCAATGTTGGTGCACAAATACTCCTTCGTGTATCTCAAGCTCGTGAATTTCGTACATTTGGTACATGGTTACCAAAGACCACAGTGACAGGTGTTTTTGTATCTAAATATATGATGGATCATCCATCCATTTGCTTGAGGTCTTCCACATTGACGGCTTAAAATAGAAAAATATTATTTAACATAATACGGACTATTAGTTAATTTGCCAAAAACATGAGTGAATAAATTACCAAATATAGATCATACCAAATGAACGTCACTTTAGATGTCAACTCCATTAAAAATAAAAAAATATATGTCACTTAAGGTGTCCCGTTGTTTTTCCTACATAGAATAGAAGAATGGGTAAAACCAATGGCCCTTTGGACTAGTGGTATCTGGTTTGTAGTTAAGGTGTCTTTTAACCAGATGTCTAAGGTTCGAGTCTCGTTCACCGTTGACATAGATGTAGTTCAGGTGTGTGTGTGTGTGTGTTGCTTTTTAAAAAGAAAAAAAAGAATGGATAGAAGTGCCGTTGGTTACGACTTAATAACTGAAAACAGTTGTGAATAAACTATGGGTTTGATGATAGTAAAGATCCCAGTTGTGAGCAGCGATACATAATATTTTAGAAGCATATATCAACGACCTAAAGTTATTGCTAAACAACCAAAAATTCATTAGTATCACGAGCACAAAACGTGTAAAATCTCTTGATGTTTTCTGCTTAGTACACAAATTCCGTAGCGCTATAGATATTTAAATGTAAGAATCTAATTATTTCTATAATAATCATAGGTGATATATAAAAAGATATTTCTGAGGGTTGTAGTAGAATACATTCAGCTGGTATGTCTCTGGTACACAATCATATGTTTGGTCATACATACAAGTATGATTTGTTTGATAGATCTAAATACTAGGCTCAGTTAACCTTTATTTTTTTATCGTCATATGTTAGTATTTTATGCAATTTGTTTGATAGATCTAAATACTAGGCTCAGTTAACCTTTATTTTTTTATCGTCATAACAAAGTCTGTTGCATTTTATGCAATTTCCTACGGTAATATACCTTAGCATATCAATTTGTAATGTAGAGTTTCATATATCCCATAACTATGGTAATCATATATAATAAATTGACCTTAATAATACAGTGATAATAATCTGACTTGAGTTGATATGGTTGAATTTAAGTCATAAAACTTAACATTTTTTTGTTTCTAATTTTGGAGAAGTAACTTAACAACCTCTTAAGCTTTTCCCATGTTTACTGGCTCAATTTCTCCCCTTCAATTCCTCATTGCACATTCCATTTTTCTATCATTTCATACTTCTTTCCTTCTAATTTCCTGAAAAATAAAAAAACCAAAAAAATTCTCTACTTTTTTTTTAATGTATGAAGAATTTACCTGAAAAACAATGAAAGGGGCGGCGGCTGATCTTGAGAGCATTGAGATTGATGGAAAAGATGATAAAAACGTGAAAAACCGAGCCTCAAAACGCAGTACCTCCATCAAGGATGATGGACGTAAGCCTGGCGGTTTGTTACCAATGTTAAGCCGTACCTCTAGTAAGGCAACACCTGTTCCAAAGAGGGTCCCACCACCTGGTGGTGGGATGCCTAAGATGGGTCGGACAACATCAAGTGCTGCCAAAGGGCTTAATAGCTTGCGGTTTCTTGATAGAACCGTAACCGGAAAAGAAGGGGATGCGTGGAGGGCGATTGATAGACGTTTCCAACAATTTTCGGTTGATGGAAAGCTGCCTAGAGATAAATTTGGAATTTGTGTTGGTTAGAACTAATTTGAATATGTTTTTAAGAATTAGAGTTGTGCATATTTTGGAACTTATTTTTTGAATGTTTCCTTGATATTTTTCTTATGCTTTTAGGAATGGGAGATAGCATCGAGTTTGCAGGGGAATTGTACGATGCCATGGCTAGACGTAGGAACATAGATGCGGAAGACGGTCTCACCAAAGATCAAGTAAGAGATTTTTGGGAAGAGATGACAAAGAAAGACCTTGATGCTCGGCTTAGTATCTTCTTCGACATGTAAATTCAAATGATGTTTTCTTTGATTACAAGGTCTTTAGAATTGCTCATTAAAACTCTTTATATGCTTATTGCGTTTTGATACAACTGTTAAACAGTTTTGAAGATTTGTGATAGCATATCTATTTTTTTAGGTCATTATTTACAAGTGAAATGAACTTTTGTAAATAAGTAGCATGCAAGCGCTTTTTCTACACTCTTTTTCTTAGCAAGCAATAAGCAGGCTAGAAGACTTTAATAAGCAATCTCAAACACCCTCTACATTTGCTTTATAATTTTACATTAGAATAAGAATCTAACAACTTAAACATTTTACACGAGCTAATGTCAGGTGTGATAAAAACGGAGATGGGATCTTATCAGAGGACGAGGTTAAAGAGGTAAGAAATCGATAAATATCCGTTTTCTTCTTCTCATTGGTTGACTGCGTGAAGCTCAATTCATGAATGTTTTCTCATCTTTAAGGTACTTATCATGAGTGCTTCTGCGAACAAACTTTCAAATTTCAAGACCCAAGCAGGGACGTATGCAGCTCTAATCATGGACGAGCTAGACCCCGACCATCGTGGTTACATAGAGGTTATGACTAGACCATGTCGGCATTTTTGAATGCTGTTATTTGTAGACTATAAACATTACATCTCATACCTTTATTTCTTGTTGCTAACTTTCTGAACTTTGTTTTTGGGACAGATGTGGCAACTCGAAATCCTGCTAACGGGCATGGTATCGAAGGATAATCTTGATCAAGCAAACCCGAAATCAAAAAACAATAGAAACAATCAAGATACTACTAATCTAGCAATATCAATGATTCCACAAATGTATCGAAACCCAATCAGCAGAGCGATAAATGAAGGGATTGAACTTATACAAGATAACTGGAAAAGATTATGGGTAGTAACTATATTCATCCTTGTTAACGTCTTGCTTTTCGCATGGAAATTCCATCAATATTCCTTATTACCAACGTTCCAAGTGATGGGTTATTGTGTATGCGTAGCCAAAGCTGCGGGTGAGACTTTAAAGCTTAACATGGCCCTTATTCTCCTTCCGGTTTGTAGAAAAACGCTCACTGGCTTGAGAGAAACATGGCTAGGCAAACTTCTACCTTTCGATGATAATATCAACTTCCATAAACTAATAGCGGTTGCTATTGTGATTGGAACTATACTTCATACAGTCGCTCACCTGGCTTGCAATTTTGTAAGGATTAGTAGTTGCCCACCCGACACTTTTCAACGTGTTTATGGAAATATCCTCCCAGCACAACCATCATATGTGGATTTATTACTAACAGTCCCAGGGTTTACGGGTATAATCATGGATGTAATGATGTTCTTTTGCTTTTTACTCGCGACACATGCATTTAGAAGGAACGTTATTAATTTGCCGTGGCCCCTTAATCATTTAGCCGGTTTTACTTCCTTTTGGTATGCTCATCATCTTCTGATTATCGTTTACATTTTGTTGATCCTTCATGGTTACTTCCTCGTCTTCGCTACGTTCTGGTATATGAAAACAGTAAGTCACTAACCCTCCTAATTAATTTTAAGTTCTTGCAAGGAGCTGAGCCACATAAATGGCCGTTTGGGATATATGTAATTTAAAATAAATATATACTATGGGCTGCTTCACCAAAATATCAAGATCTTTTAGTGAAGTGTCCTAATGGATTCAACTAGGACCCCAGTTCAATGTGGCTCTTCCCTTGATCACTTGGATTTTATATATCTAATGTTCTGTATATGATTACCTGGCAGACATGGATGTATCTCGTGCTCCCGATGTTGTGTTATGCAACAGAGAGAGTTCTAACGTCTTATGATCATAACTACCGTGTTAATATTGTTAAGGTGACCTTCAACGCTTTTGTTTTTGCTTATTTTCCATGAAATCTGTCTTCTGGTCGTAAAATACAACTCTTTTCAGGCTATTATATACACCGGAAACGTGCTAGCCCTCTACATGAGCAAACCCAATGGATTCAAATACAAGAGTGGGATGTACTTATTTGTTAAATGTCCAGATATATCGAATTACGAATGGTAATAATCTGAATGGTCCACCTGATTCATATAGAACATCTAATTAACACTGACAAAATATATAAACTTATGACATATCAAATGGTGGTTGTAGGCATCCGTTCTCCATCACCTCTGCACCAGGAGATGACTACCTAAGTGTACATATTCGTACTTTGGGAGACTGGACTACAGCCCTTAAAAACGAATTCGCAAAGGTAAAACCAGCATAGTCAGTTTTAAGCCCTTTATTAATGCACCATACTTTGAAACTAATTGTCATTTTTGCATTTTCGACATTTTTTTTTTCTGTTAATCTAAATTCTAAAACACAGAAATGCAGGCCTGTGAGCCTCCACCACAAAAAGCTCAACTTGGTGCTGCTGCTTCAAGAGCTGTTAAAGGAAACCTCGTTCGATTGGAAACTCGAGCAAACACTAATGTTTCTGTAGAGGAAGCACAAGCAGTGTAAGTGATGAAAACAAGCTTAATTAAGTTTGCTTGTTTTTCAAAAAAAATAATTTTGTATCTTTTTCTTTTCTTTTTGCTTTCTTATTCTAGGTACCCTAAAATCATTATCAAGGGACCATACGGTGCACCAGCCCAAGATTACAGGAAATACGATGTCCTATTACTAATTGGTTTGGGTATTGGAGCAACTCCTTTCATTAGCATTTTGAAAGATCTTCTAAACCACCAAAAGGAATCGGTGAGTAGCCTCGAAAAAAAAAGATTCCATGTAACCTTGACTGTAGTGCTTATTTAAAACAGTTTATGTGTTGTAGCAAAGCGTAATAACAAGATAATCAGTTTCAATAAGTAATACCGAACACCACCTAAATAACATC
>BQNB010170171.1:0-13703 GCA_026074375.1 Tanacetum coccineum | reverse complement strand
CTTTATTTAGCATTGTAAGCCCCTTAATTCTCTTTTTACATTGTTTGATTTTATATATACTTGCATGTATGTTGTTTGTGTTTGAGAATATATGGATTAGGATGCATGTTATGATTTTGATGTTATTAGTAATTTGGATGATCTAGTAGAATAAATAGGTTAGTAGTAGGAGTTTGGCGATGTTTGAGTTGGTTTTGAAGGGTTTGAAAGTGAGCCGATTAGGTCAGAATGTTGGGGGTATAATTTGGCAAATTAGTGATATTGTAAACTGAGATTTTATTGTCTAATATGATAGAGGTCGTTTTAATGTTCGTTTTGGTATGAATTAAGACGTCTAATTTTTAAAAATGAGTTCGGAATGTGGAATGGTAAAATTCTGCATAGGGTGTTTTTGTGCAGAATTTTGGGTCGCTTTCCGAATACCATATCTTGGTCATGCCAATAGCTTTTCTGGATTTTCCAAACTCTAAAACTAAATTTATCAAACCTATTTTCCAATGGTTCAGGCCTCATTGATTTTCAATAAGTATAAGTTAATCAAAAGTGAGTTGCAAAACAAGCTGTCGAAACTGTAAATCTGGTCTAGAATTTAGGTTGTAAAGATGTAGTGAGAAAGCGGATCAAAACTTAATATATTTCTACAAAATTCACATAGTATCATCTTCATGATATGCATGACCTTCCTGAATTTTTTCAGATTTTTTTGGAAAGATTAGAGCTGTCTAATGGTGTCCAACTTTTGCAAAGTCTAGCAGACCTTGTTTTGAGATATGTTACGTTAACGCATTTTTAAAAACCGGTTAGAATAGGATATGATTTTGGGGAAAGCTACTGAGGTTTAATAACATATATATGTGGGTAGACATAGAAGGAGAACGTCGGATTCGACCGTTTGGTATCTCTTTAAGTGTGGTTAACGACTTGTAAAAACGGGGCAAATTTTAGAAAATGTAAGTGTAGCATTTTTAGTGATTCTCATTCATGGATTATTAAGCATATGATATTACTACATGCCGGTATATATAAATATGTATCTAATTATTCGTATTATGTTACATCTTATTATAAGTGTGAGTTTTAATTACACGCCACTATTATAGGTCGCAGTTGATCATTGGCATTCGTCTTTTTCGTCGAGATTTCTTGATCACTACTTCTATACTCGGTAAGTTCATAGCCTCGCCTTTACAAATTTAAATATTTTATTAAACCCAGCGAGGGAGATACATGCTTGCTTTGAAAACTCGAACACAAGTTGTTTTTGGTATGCTGGACCCGATTATATGATTATTGACATTGAGTAGCTATTGCCAAAGTCCCTAATTTCATGAACTGTTAATCACCTTGTAGGGGTGAACGCTAGTACAATTAATAGATCTATTGGGTTGACCACCCTATCCGGGGGCTTGACTCAAATTCTTTTGATCACCCCAACTAGTTAACGGACAATTTGTATTGAGAATCCATAGGTATGAGGCAATAATACCTACTTTAGGGGCAAACGTGAATGCATATGATATGCATTATTGTCAAGGTTTGGTGTCATGAGCTCAATGTAATAAAAACCTGATATATGGCTTGTTTGTACAACAAGTCACTCGATGAATTATGCTTGTGTTCTAACTTTTATTCATATAAACTCTATGAATTCACTCAACGTTTTTGTTGACATTTTTAGCATGTTTTATCTCAGGTAATCAAGGTTAATGGCTTGGAATAGACAGGTAGAACGTTACGCTAAAGTTTATGAAATATGTTTTGTGATTCCATTCTTCAAAAACTTTTATGTTATTGTCTTTCAAAACTTATGTTATTTTGTTAACGATCTTGTGGACAACTTTGGTACTTTGATAAGAATGGAACTAATGTTTATTTTAAAACGTCTCTTTTCGAGTCGTTCTTTATATACTTATGATTATTGTGCTATGAATTAACACCCAATTATTGGTTTCGTTGCTTGTAAATTTGGGGGTGTTAAAGATTGGTATCAAGAGCCATAAGTTATAGAGAACTAGGTCATTTTTCAAAAACCTAAACTATAACTTTATTTTCTTATTTTCACGCGAAAAGGTTCCTCGTGGTTTCCGTTCAAGTCATACTTGAAATTCCTATTTTAGTATTTATGCAAGCTTCGGGTGCATTATTGTTAAGTATTTATAAGATAAATACTATGATACATATCAAGATATATATCGATTGTTAAGCTTTATATTAAAGCTTTTGCATTTATTTATATGTTTAAATAAATTATTGTTAAATCAACATATTCATTTTAATGCATTTGCATTCATTCGTATATTGCATAAATTTTATCCATGTAGTGACCTTATATATATTTATTTCTGCGTGATTACAGATTATTGATATAGCAATTCTATACAAGTAAAATATAAAATATATAATATAATGGAAAATTACCAAATTACCCTTGAGGACAAAGGAAAAAAGGAAAATCTTCACAAATATATATATAGTATAATACGTATATTAACCGGGAAGTATGATTCCCGGGTCGTTATCCCCAAAGATTTATGAAATTGAAACCACGTTCTTGTTTGGACAATGATTTGAATGGAAACGAAGATTGATTTGATTATCTATGACTACTAATTAAAATAAACAAACAAAAACAATTAATGCACTAAAACTATTAACGGGGACAAATAAAACGCGACAAATAAGCAACTATACTAAATTTAACTCTTAAAAATACAAATAAAATTTCTAAACCTAAATTAAGGCAAAACAAAATTTTATGAAAAAGAAAATTATTATTATTATTATTTTTTATTTTTGTATTTATTATGAATTAAAAACTAATTTAATCTAATTAAATTCTAGAAATTAGCAGATTAATTCCTAAAAATTCTAAAAATGATTTTAAAACTTAGAGAAATCTAAAATACTGTAAAAACGCAGAAAACTAATTTTACTATTTTTTATAATAAAATCCTAATTTTTAAATTTAAATTTAAAAGCTTAAAAATGAAAATAAAAATCTAAAAAAAAAAGTAAAAATGATTTTTCTGGATGTAAAAATATAAGTAATTAATCTAATACCAAAAACTATTTTTTTGTATTTTTAAAAGTTATTTTTGTATTTTTTAATGATTTTCAAATTTATAAGAAGCTTAGGGATGATCTAAAGAAATATTTGACAAGGTTTATGATGGAATGTTGATGATGTTGGGGTCGTTGATTGGTGATTTTTAAGCTTGGTTTTTGTTTTGATTTTTGGTTGATTTTGTTGGAAGTTCTTGCAAGATTTATTTTAGGGTTATAAATGGTTATTTGATTTGGGTAAAAATAAGGTTGAGGGTCTGAGATTATTGATTTAGTTGGGTTTATTGATTGGTGTTGTTGGGTCAAATTTGGAGGAAAAGGTGTATAAGTTGTGTTGATTTTTCATTAGTTTCCATTGTCTTGTAAGACTTCATTTTTGGTTTTATTGTTTTTCTTTCTTGTAAATGTATTCTTGATTTATATTTTTTGGAAAAATATGATCTTTGGTGTATATAAGAGTGTTGATTAAAATGGTATAGCATTGTATATATTTTTAATGAGATAAAAACTTGTTAGGAGTAAGATTTGATAAAGTGATTAGGGACATTTTTGCAAAAGTAGCTAGATGGATCTATTTATGATTAGTTTTGGCTTATGGACACCTGGAAAAGTTAATAGGGAGGTAGACAAATGTTTAAAGAGTATGTGGTTATGGCTGATTTACGGTTGATTTACTAAAACTAGTCAATTCTATCACATCGTAGGGAAACGGAGTATATCTCAATATTTTTACACTAACACATTAAAATAAAGAGATGGTACCTGTAGAGGACTCATATATCTAACACCTCCATTTTTCCTCACCTTAAATAGCTATTATAGATTTTGATTTATGACCGTTTTCGTAAAGGAGTAAAAATCTTGAAATATTCTATTTTGGGTAACCAGGGGTAAAATGGTCTTTTCACATGGTTCTGAGACTTTTGAAAATAAGAGGCCTGCATTTTTAGAAAATAGACTCAAAATGCTTTTCGTAGGCGAAAACCTCACATTTTTATAAATTAGAATTAGGAATTAGAGGCTTTGTTATGTTGAGGTTAAATTTGAAATTCGAAAAATTTTCGTAAATATTTAAATTTGTAAATGGGATTTAAAACCGTTAATAAGTTGGGTTATAAAAAGTGAAATGAATACATGTTTAAGTACATATTAGATCAGGTTGATTGTCATATTTTGGGAAAACACCACTTTGAAAAACTTTAGTGCAATGCCATACTATTTACTGAATCATATCTTATAAACACATGTTTATTTTTACGTATCGTCTACTATTTCGATATTCTAAATTACGCCTTATCTTTTAGGTGATACCTAGAGGTTTTGCTCGCCCGACGATCCATGTACTCCTGATAGAATTTTGTTACGGTGAGTTCATAGCCTCGCCTTTACTTATTTAAATGCTTTATAAACCCCGCGAGGGAGATACATGCTCGTTTTACAAAATTGAACACAAATAATTTATGGGTATGCTTGACCCAGATACATGAATTTTATTTTACAAAATTTAACACAAATGATTTATGGGTATGCTTGACCTGGATGCATGAATTTAGTTTTACAAAATTGAACACAAGTGATTGATGGGTGTGCTTAACCCGAATATGTGAATAGTTAACATCGAGTACCTCTTGCTTGAAAAGTCCCTAATTTCATGAATCGTTAATTATGTACTTGGTAAACGCTTATACAAGTGAATAGATCTATTAGGTTTGACAAACCCCGTTCTGGTGAGTAGCACTCACTTGAATACATGTTGAACGGACGCATTGTATTGAGAATTAAGGTATGTGGCAAGTATACCTTCGATGGGCAAACTTATATATTTTGTTAATGTTCGGTGTCATGAGCTCGATGCAATAATATTATTACCTGACTTGCGTGCATGGCAATGTCACTGGATGAACAAAAGCTTGTGTTCTACTTGTTTACACTATAAACTCTATGGATTGCACTGCTTCTATTCTATTTAAAGAACCTATGAAACTTCACTCAACATTATTGTTGACGTTTTTCGCATGTTATCTCAGGTTTTTCAGGTATATTGCTCGGATGAAAGCCGCACAGATATGTACTAGAGACTCTACATTTTTATGCATTTGACAAAACTTTATTTTTCAAAACATTATGTATTGCTAAACTGTTGGGACCTATTCATAAACTCTGATATTTCAATATGTCGAATGTGAAAACTTATTTCTAAAACGTCTCTTTTTGATGTCATTTTCTGTAACTTGTAATTTGTAACTATGAAGTAGCACCCCAATGTGGTATTCCGCTGCGTGTTGATTTTGGGGGTGTTACAGATTGGTATCAGATCATTCGTTATAGAAAACTGAGTCATTGTCAAAACCTAGACTATAACGATCTTTCACACTTAAGAGTCTCTCCTTGATATATCCGTTATCCGTGCGCGCATACTTCTTGATTCCTTATTTACTCCCTCGCGCATCACTATATTCTTATAATTATGTTGATTATATAAATACTAAACCTTCCTCAAGACATTGTGAGATTGCACAATGGTCTCTAGACATTTCTCAAGACATATTAAGTGATACGATGATCTCCAAAACGTTTTCACGACTTTACGTAATTCTCATTTTTATGATTTGAAACTCGGACTTAATAGTTTGTCGATCCACAGGTTATTTCACTAATTGACTCCGAACTGAACATTCATCTTGTACTTCTAAAACGCATACGTTATCGCGTAACGCACTGCATAGAAGCATGCCCACTAATTGGAATACGAAAATTAACTCGACTCCTCGTATATGTCGCCTTGGAGCACCTACTTTTGGAACACAGCTCATTAATGTCTTATTCTTTTTATATTTTCTCCTTGTAACTTTAGAGAATTATGTCACCAACAAGACAATTGCTAAAGTTTAGCAGATCTCAAATGACCCATAGCTCAACATATGGCTGACATGTTCTTTCGCCTAAAACGGAACAAGATCTGAGATGCCAAGAACGAATCACGCATAAAGACCCTTGAGGTATACCACGCTAATGAAGGTCACGTCTTATGACTAGAATATCATTGAGAACGATACAACCAGCATCCCCCACTCCAAAGTGAGAATCTCGACCATTGTAGTTAATGACGACCTTTATTTAAATCATTTCTTTGAAAACTCTTGATGTATTGTTGCTTTGTGGTGCAGATATATCAATTTCCTTTAATAATTAATTGTTTATACAATTAACTTCTCATATCCCATTTTAATATCCTTGACATACCATATCCTTGTTGTGTGCGGGTTTAACCATTAGTATCAACTCCCTCTAATCATCAATTGCTCATACAATTGTTTTCTCATAGCCTATTTTAACATTCTTGATAAATCATCCCCTTGATATGTGCTCATTTTAGCCATTTAGAATTAACTCTCTTTAATGATTAATTATTCATATCGTTATTTCCTCTATCCCGTTTAACATCCTTGACACATTACTTCTTTGATATGTGCTTCCTTTAACTATTGATATTAATTTTCTCGTTTGCATCGCTTAATTTCGTAAATGACTCTCTACAGTCTTTCATAATTCTTCATGCTCATTTCTTCTTACCATTACTATGTTTTGATATTCTTGACATCTACTTCTATCCTACCTTTATTATGATCAATTGATTCTTTGTTTATTTGATTATTCGTACAAATGATCCTTCATACTTACTCGATTCGTAAATTGCTTATGTGAATCATTCTTTATATTAATTTTTTTGATCATTATTACATTTGTACATATGTTCTTTATAAATGCTCTCTTAAGCGGTTGACATATTCATATTTTTCATGCTCGCGGTATATTTTATTATTTCTTAATATACTCTTAATTATTCCTCTTGCGATGCTATGACCATTCTTCTTTCATGATCTATTCATTCTTTTGTTGCATTGATTAATGTTCGTTTGCTGCTTTGTTCATAAAAAATTAATCTCTCCTTTTTAGAACTCCATGTCCATAAATTATTATACTCGGTTAATCTTTTTGCATTGCCCTCTACTTCTTTTGGAGATTTGTACTTTTCCTTGATTTCCTTCGATCACATTGTTTATTGGTACTATTGACTATCCTTACTCGACATATGCATCTTTGATCCTCGGTATGACATATTAATTCTTTGTTTTCGCTTGTTTTCTCATCAGTACAAGTATTCAATCCTTTCATTTGGGATTTTCATAACAATTGATCCGTACCCATGAACATTGCATACATCTAATGCTTTGACTATTATTTATTCATTATTAGTTGCTACCTTGTTTAATTATTTTATTGAACCCTTCAAACACGATTAGCAAGCTATACGAACTTAAACTACCGCAGAAACTCAGTGGAGTCCATATCACCTTTTACGTCTCGAACCTGAAGGAATGTTTACCTAATAAAACCTTGTCGTTCCACTAGACACATTTCGACTCAACAACAAGCTACCCCCTTATCGTTAAAGTTTGTTGGAATTCATGACGAGAACCTAAATTCACGTGGGAGCGAGAAGACCAGTTCAAGAGTAAGTATCCTCACCTCTTTGCAAGCAAACCGGCGACGAATAAGGCGAATTGATCACCAGGACGGTGCTCCCTTAAGGGGTGGATGCTGTGACATTTCACGTTTTCAAGGTCAATATTTAAACTCATACTTCATTTTTAATTTTATCTTAAATAAAAGTTTTACCATTTTCCTCGGTTAGTAATTCTTTGTTTTAATCTAAACTTGAGTCGTGTTTAGAATTTATATCCGTCTTGAACCCTACATAATTTAATTTTTCAGAAAATTATCCCGAATGATGTAGAACTATTTTTATTCTAATCGTTTTCGCTTCGTGGTTTCGTCTTAACTCCCAGAATATTTTTCGCTAGTACCCGTTAGCCCAAAACTACCCACTTATTCTAAATTTATACCCTAAATACTAAACATTACCACTAACTATTTAAGTTATTGGAAAACCCACCTCATTCCATGAGGTGGCAAAACCATACTAAACAACACCAACACATGGCATCATTTCCCTTCCATACTTGCATATAGTGCATGTTTAACCTTAACAAAACCACTACATTCTTCTCATTTACTCATAGTTAATATCACCAATAATCTCTCCTCTCTCTTTCTCTCTCCTAGGCCGGCCATCGCCATCACCAAGACACCACCACCGCTAAATTTTCTAGCAAAATTCTACACTAGTTTAAACCTTCCATTGTTGGTATAGTTCTATTAATAGTTAAACACCATCAAGACCACCTTTATAAGAAGATTAGGGGCTAACCTAGAGTAATATATTGAAGGGATTATGCATGGAATGTTGATGATGTTGGGGTTGTTTATTGGTTATTTTTAAGCATGGTTTTTGTTTTGATTTTTAGTTGATTTTGTTGAAAGTTCTTGCAAGATTTATTTTAGGGTTATAAATGGTTATTTGATTTAGGTAAAAATAAGGTTGAGGGTCTGATATTATTGATTTAGTTAGGTTTATTGATTGGTGTTGTTGGGTCAAATTTGGAGAAAAAAAGGTGTATAAGTTGTGTTGATTTTTCACTAGTTTCCATTGTCATGTAAGACTCTATTTTTGGTTTTCTTATTTTTCTTTCTTGTAAATGTATTCTTGATTTATATTTTATGGAAAAATATAATCTTTGGTGTATATAAGAGTGTTGATTAAAATGGTATGACATTGTATATATTTTTAATGAGATAAAAACTTGTTAGGAGTAAGATATGATAAAGTGATTGGGGACAGTTTTGCAACAGTAGCTAGATGGATCTATTACGAATTATTTTTGGCTTGTGGACACTTGGAAAAGTTAATAGAGAGGTAGACAAATGTTTAAAGATTATGTGGTGAATTGGATGGATTTTTATCTCCTCCAGATGAGGAAGTTATGGCTGATTTACTAAAACTAGTCAATTCTGTCACAACGTAGGGAAACGGGGTATATCTTCATATTTTTACACTATAACTTTGAAATAAAGAGATGGTACCTGTAGATGACTCATAGACCTAAAACCTCCAATTTGCCTCACCTTAATAGCTGTTATAGATTTTGATTTATGACCGTTTTCGTGAAGGAGTAAAAATCTGGAAATATTCTGTTTTAGGTAACCAGGGGTAAAATGGTCTTTTCATATGGTATGGAGACTTTTGAAAATAAGAGGCCAACATTTTCAGAAAATAGACTCAAAATGAGTTTCGTAGGCGAAAACCTCACAATTTTATAAATTACGGATTAGGAATTAGAGGATTGTTAATTTGAGGTAAATTCAAAAATTGAAAATATCTTAATATTTCAAACTTGTAAATTGGATTAAAAACGTTAATAAGTTGAGGTTATAAAAAGTGAAATGAGTACATGTTTAAGTACATATTAGATCAGGTTGATTGTCATATTTTGGGAAAACGCCACTTTGAAAAACTTTAATGCAATGCCATACTATTTACTGAATCATATCTTATAAACACATGTTTATTTTTAAGTATCGTCTACTATTTTGATATTTTAAATTACGCCGTATCTTTTAGGTGATACCTATAGGTTTTGCTCGCCCGATGATCCATTTACCTCCTGATCTTATTTTGCTTACTGTGAGTTCATAGCCTCACCTTAACTTATTTAAATGCTTTATAAACCCCGCGAGGGAGATACATGCTCGTTTTGCAAAATTGAACACAAATGATTTATGGGTATGCTTGACCCGGATACATGAATTTCATTTTATAAAATTTAACACAAATGATTTATGGGTATGCTTGGCCCGGATGCATGAACTTAGTTTTACAAAATTGAACACAAGTGATTGATGGGTGTGCTTGACCCGAATACGTAAATTATTGACATCGATTACCTCTTGCCTAAAAAGTCCCTAATTTTATGAACCGTTAATTATGTACATGGTAAACGCTAGTACAAGTGAATAGATCTATTGGATTTGACAAACCCTGTCCGGGTGAGTAGCGCTCACTTGAGTGCATGTCGAACGGACACATTGTATTGAGAATTAAGGTATGTGGCAAGTATACCTTCGATGGGCAAACTTATATTGTGGAAAATAGAAGGGGGGTTGAAGAGTTTACAGGTTCGTATTCGTTTTAAAAACTTTGCTTTCAAAATACTTAGATTTGAGTAGTATGTTTAATCAACCAACAATATGAATCAATCAAGTAAATATCTAAACTAATGGAAAATAACAATCACAACGATATAAGGAGATGAGAGAATGACCAATCAAACCAAGACACCAAGATTTATAGTGGTTCGGCTACGAAGCTCTTCTTCGCCCTACTCTACTCCCTGAGTATCCTACTCAAGATTTTACTATGTCAACAAGCTCCCTTCAGGCGGAGAAAACCGTTTACACGTCGCTTATGTTATTTTCCGACACTAAGCTAAATGTCGAGTCCTAATCTTAGCTAGAACCAATCTAAAAACACAAGATAGAATCAAATTATAAAAAGATTCCGAAGAGATATTCCCAGGGTCGTATGTCCCCAACAGGCCTCAATTGAAAGTAATCCTGGTTTGATGGATGAAATTGAATGATGGGAGAATATTAGATAAGATGGAAACACCTGAATAATAACAACTAAAAATTAATTAAATAAAACTAATTTAATCTATACGGGAAACAGATATAGGAAAATGGGACATCTTAAAACCTACGGGAAACAAAATTATTAAGGGAAATCCTAAAATTTAATTCTATACTAATATACGGAACAGAATCAGTAATCCGGAACCTAAATACTAAAAATTAAGAAAAATAAATGCTAAATTAAATTAAAAATCAAAATTAAATTCTAATTAACTTAATTTGAAAAATAAAAAAAACTAGAACTAAAACGGAGGTCGTTTGAATGCTAAACGAAAAGAAACGGTAAAACGTACCCGGATAAAACGGGTCTAAGACTGAAATTTAAGAAAAATAAAGCCTATACTAGATTTTATATTTTTCCTAGACACTAAATGACAAAAGAAAATTTTGTAAAAAAGGAAATTATTTTTTTATTAATTTTTGGATTTTTAATGAATTTATAAAGATTAAAAACTAGTTAAAACTAAGAAAATAGAAAAAGACAAAAAATAAAAGTTATAAAAATTCTGAAAAAAATAAAATTAAATAAAGAAAAAGTTAACAATTCTAAAAATATAAAAATGCCCAAAAGTTACTGTTTAAATTAAAAGTAATTAAACTAATTAGATTTTAACCTAAATTATATTAATTAAATTAAATAAACTAAACTGTTGTTAACTTTGGGGACTAACTGAGTAAAGACACAAGGACTAACGGGGCAATTAGATACTAACCTTAGCTACTAACAGTGTTAACAATAAAAAGGGAAATTTACACTAATGGTCCCTGAAGTGGACCCCGATTACAAAGTTAGTCCAAAGTGCTTATTATCAAAAAGCCAAAGAAGCAAAGTTGTAAAGGGGAACTAGGAGGACATTTTTCGTAAAAGGTGCATAAGCTGAAGGGGGTCTTCTAAATGAGACAGAAACATGAGCTTTTTTAGGTGACAGAATGTTAATAAGCTAAAAGCTTATTGGCTTTTTCTTTGAGCTAAAAAGCTCAAGATAAGCTGAAAATGAATCTAACTAACTATACTAAGCTGAGGCTACCTATATTAACTAAGCTTAATACCAATAAGCCCTAAAGTAAGCTGGAATCAAGATAAGCTATGTTAACAGCTTATTATAAAAACAGAAAAATGGGGACTTTAAGCCTATAATAAGCTATACTAGAGGAGGAGTTAAGCTACAAAACTATGGGAAATTAAAGGGAAACTAATAAGCTACAATAAAAGCTAAAAGAAACTAGGGGTTCTATGGATAAACAAGCTGGAAAATGATGCTGAATTAAGGTGTCTAGCACCAGGGGAGCTCAAACAGTGGCCTAGGGGCTTATTTGAGCTTATGAAAATAAGCTCTTTTGAGCTTTTTAGCCAAAACCAACCACAAACAGAATTAAAGGGGCCATAATTGAGCTTATTTTCAGAATTTGAGCTAATAAGGACAACTTAAACATGCTGATATTTATACTTGAAATTGGCTGTTTTAAAGAAAAATGGCAACAACACACTTGACTTATATTTGGTAATTCTAAAATCACAGAGCAAAGGGGTCTTTTCTTTGGGCTAACTACAACTAAATTAAGCACAAAAAATAATGCTTAAGCTGTTTAACACAAGGTGGCTTTGGTAAATTTTGACAGAAAGGTCAAAGGGTCATGAAAACTTATTTTTGAACTAAAAAAACTATGATTAATTAGACTTAATGAGGCCCACACACTCAGCCAAGGAGTGGGCTGAGTGCATTTGACCATAACAAAAAAAAAACCAAATGACCCATTTTTAAGGTCAATACCTAAACACCCTTTTAATTTTTTAAAAAACGTTTTTTTTTTTACATTGATTTTTAGTTAAGGGAAGGCTGTGAAAGGTGATTATAAGTAATGTTACCATCTTGACACATTATTATAACAGTTAACAGGTTTAAAGAGCTAATATTGAAGTTTAATTTTACACTGTGGTAATCTTGCGAATTTTTTCAAAGTAACAATTCTTTTACAACATAAAACTTTTACATGAACTGAGTTATACTTAAATGCTTAAAAGAAAAGACTTGGAATTGAAATTAAGCTAAAAACATAAAAAAAATGGTTTTTTAAATTCGGCTTGGTCTTGGCTCTTTTATAGAGGTCTTCAAAGACTTCTAGCTCTTGGGATGTGATTCCTGTGAGAGTAGAAAGTAGCATACTCAATCCTAGCCATCCATTCGCCTTGTGGCATTCTTAGCCATTGATGGGTTTCGGGTTTTTTGTGTATGTTGAACTGGAAAGGGATATAGGGGTATTGGGGAGGTGGGAATGGGTAGGGTGAGCTGGTGGTGGTACTTGGGAGGTGGTTTGGGAGTGAAAACAGTGGGAGAGGGCGGTTTGATTTTGGCGGGTACGGGGGGTACTGTTTTTTTGGTTGCAGGTTTAAATGAAAGGATTGAAGATGATGCAATTATGGTCCCTCACCTTTATATCTCTTTTCATTTAGTTTTAAGCCTAATTTAGTTATAATATAAGTTTGGAAAGTGACACTTTGGTCCCTGCTGTTTTATAACTAAAGAATAAAAAGAGTTTTGGTTAATTGCAATTTCAGTCCCTGCTGTTTATTACTAAAAGAAATAAGAAAGGTTTTGGAAAATTGCAATTTCAGCCCTTGTGTTTGTTTAAACCTTTTTTTCTTTTATAAAACCTATTTTAAAAATGACAATTTTAGTCCCTAAGGTTTATAAAAAGGATTAATGGGCTTTTGTTGGGCTTGGGCTTGTATTGGGCCCACTGGGTTTGGGTTTGGGCCCAATAAGGTGTGTGGGCTTGTATTGGGCCCAATTGAGTGTGTCTGGGCCCAATAAGGTTTAGGCTTATGTTATTGGGCTTTTTAAGGCCCAATAAGGTACAGGGTTGGTTATTGGGCTTTTTCAAGCCCAATAAGGTTATGGAGTGGGTTTTGTGTGTACAATGGCTGAGATTGGCTGTAACTGGGCTAGGATTGGGCCTTCAAAGTCTTCACAGTCTTTGTCAATTGCACACAAATGGGCTGTTGTAATTGATTGAGGGCCCATTTGGTCTTCACAGTCTTCATAAAT
>BQNB010170170.1:1830-13703 GCA_026074375.1 Tanacetum coccineum | reverse complement strand
TATATATATATATATATATATATATATATATATATATAGAGAGAGAGAGAGAGGTTGGTTCAAATAGAAAAGGTTTTAGGATAAAAAAGATAAAAAATGTATAAAATGTAATATTTGATAATAAAGTAGTATGGGTATTATAGACATTTAATCATTATTCTTTTGTGAACTTAAAACAAATATTTCAAATCTCACTTTTAAAAACTCGGTAACCGACCACAACTTCTCCACCATCTCTCTAATCACTTAATAATTTATCATATATTAAGTGGCATGTTTCTATGATGATTTCTTAATCGTGCAATACCTTCTCTCATAAGATGTATACTTCATCTCTCAATTTATCAAAAAGCGAAAAAATGTATCTTGTGATGAAGATTGTTGAAAAAATTTGTATCATGTACCCATCTTACATTTGTACATGAGCATGTGTCAAGCAATTGTTAAACAAATAATGTCATGTTTAAGCCACCTTTTTGTTACGTCTGTTAAAAACTGTGTATATGCAAAAAAAATTGGTGTGTCAAAAGACTTAGCTTGTCACTAAAAATTAGTGTGTCAAAAATTAGTGTGTCAAAAGACTAAGTGTGTCAAGTTAGTGTGTCACTATAAACGTATAAAAAAAGTATGACGCTACACATGTGTCAAAAAAATTTGTGATTAATATTGTGTGCCACTATAAATGTATTAGAATTTGGTTTTGTGCCACTGAAAATTACTTGTCACTATAAGTGTCCAGAGGTTAATGTTACTATAAATATACTAAAATTTTAATGCGTTAATATATACGCATCTAATAAATTTAGTGTCATGCTACAAATGTGTCAAAAAGGCGATGTGTCACTGTGTATTTCCTACAAATGTCCCAAAAGAAAAAAGAAAAAAAAACTTGTTTGTCAAAAAGCAAGACCCAATTCAACCGATTGTTATAGCCTTCCACAAATAAGACCCAATTCAAACTAATTATTAACAAGTTTAATGTTTCATAAGGGAAGGTGTAACATTTCTCATTTTCAGGTTATTTACAACTTTAATAAATTCCATTATTTATTTTTAGAGTTTTACGCATTCGCTTTTAATTATTATCTTATAGTTAAATCGCGTAAACTAAAAATCAACGTTCAATGTAAACGGACATCAAACAAATTAAAGTTTACATCAAGCAAGTGTTATATGATTATTAGGAGTATAATTTATAACATTTCATAATTTATTTTTGTTGGTTACGTAAAACGCTTACGTTTCGCAATAAATTACATTCGGTCGTACCCGGAAGCACATTTACCTATCTACACTTAAACAAATACCCACATTTATACCCAATACTCAAAATTTAATTATTTTGCTCCCTTATATCAACTCAAAACCGGATATGGACTTTTACACATGAAATAAATGATTTAATTCCTATTAAGTCTTTCTTTACAACTTGTAAATCCTTACACTTTGTACCTTGGACCCAAGTTACTAGTAATTGTCTAATCTATGTACCCTAAACCCTCTTTTGCCGCACCCTTGCCTAGGGAGGAGGAGAGGCCTCTTACAACTTGTACTCCAAACCATCTAAGCTTCCATGGTTTCATTTAAGTAGTTTCATGGTTTCCTAAGCACTATATAAAGCAAGCCCTAGTTCCATAATCCTCTTACACTCTCATTCAAGAAAAATCAAAGCAAACTCTCCCTCTTTTGGTCCCCAAACCCACATTTTAATTTTGCAACCAAGGTATTCCAAGCATTCAAGTGTTCATTCTAAGGTTACCTAAGACTACTCAAGTGTTGGCAAGCTTGGATTCGGGTTTAACAAGGAATTATCAAGAAACAATATTATGTTTTCATTGATTAGGGTTTTGATTTTGAAGCTTGGTTAGGGTTTACATCTTTGTGTTTCCATCATCCTACTTGACTTCTAAAGGTCTATTTAAAGTATTTCATATTCATTCATTTATTTTCTATTGTATACATACGTGTTGCATAAGTTAATCACCACCTAGATTCATTTTTAAATTATATAAAGTATTTGATGATTTCATATGGATAAATGACTTGGACATTTAGAGGACTAAATACATGTAAGTTATATGGTACAACACTTGGTGAAATTATGGTGCAAGGTCTTTAAGTAAAAATAAAGCACAAACTAACTTTAATAATTGAAAAACCTAATATATCATTATACATTCAATTAGACTTCGAACCATAAACCCTATATTATTATTTTTTATAAAAATGGTACTCCTTTACCAGATCGTGCGCATATAAGGAGAACCGAAAAACGGAATTATAACGAACACGTTATGGAATTTACAAGTTATAAATAAATAAACTTTATAAGAAAAAACAATTTTACTAAGCTGTGAATGAACAGTAAAGTTCTGTTCATCATGAGTTATAAAATTTCATAAATGTAATATTTTGATAAAATTCCTTAATACGAACCCACGGACATAAAGAACTCGAAAAACGGAATTATAACGAACAAGTTACGTAATTTACAAGTTATATATAATTAATTCTATAAAAATAACTTTTATAAACTGTTATGAACAGTAAATACTACTGTTCATCAGGGGTTTAAAATTTTATAAACATAATATTTTGATAAATTTTCTTAATACTAATCCAAGGACATAAGGATCTCGAGAAACGGAACTATAACGAACGAGTTATGATTTAAACAAGTTACGTATAATTAATTTTATAAAAATAATTTATATAAACTGTGATGAACAGTAAAAGTTACTGTTCATCAGGGGTTTAAACTTTATAAATATGAATTGTTCTTGAATAATTATGTTTAATACGGAGACGTGACCTAAGAACGTATAAAACGGAGTCGAAACGATAAAGATATAAAGTTTTAAAACTCGCGCGCATTACTTTTATTTTTATACATCTTTTATAAAACAATTAATTAATAATGAAATATCATTATTAAATCAACATTTTTCCCAAACGATGCATTTAAATAAAAATAAATATTCTTTACCAGTACAAGTATATATACTTTAAATTTACGAAGTATACGGGTTAAATAAAAAATGTTAACATATAAAGATTAATAAAAACTATTAGGTGGATGGTTGTAACTGATACACATGTGAATGTTTTTAATTATATATAAACATTATACTCATACGGCCTATAATTAATTTATTTGCATTCAAATTGCCGAGTGGATTCACTACTTGATTATAGAGAATCAATCATACACTAAGGTGAGTTCATAGCCCCGCTTTTTAACAACCTATATTGGTTCTTAACAACTTTGGGTGAGAAACAGCATAGTTTTTATACATTTGACGCAAGATCCTCTATTTAAACATAAATTAACGAGTTGCCTAAGAGCTAAACCCAACCCCCCTTTTTTTTTTTTATTGACCCACCATCCAATGACCTGTCAATTGCTAGTTAGCGAGCGCGAAGTTATGAATAGATCTATTTGGGATTGACATCCCCGTTCGGGTGAGTAGCGCTCATCAGTTTCGACAGTACTGAAACACGAACGATACATTCCGGAACAATTTTGGGATGTTGCGGTTTGAACATCAACATGGGCACATTTAGTGCATTAACTTGCCTACATATATGTCGCTCGGTGTCCATGAGCTTAGTGCACTTCGTAATTACTTTTAAGATATTGTATGTTGTTACATGACTTACTTTGGAAATCTTGTGGTCCTACTTTTATACATTTTTACTAAAAAACCTGTGACTTCACCAACTTTATGTTGACGTTTAAAAAAAAAAAAAAAAAAAAAAATAAACATGTTTTTCTCAGGTAATAAGGTACGAGAAACAAGGATACATTGGTGGTGTCACCATTTGGAGTCATTACTATAAAGATTTGATGCATAACATTTTAGTTGGGAATATTGTTATGTTTTTAAAATCTTTACTTTTCATGGATGAACTATTTAAGCTTCGGCTATTGTAACAAACAAGTCTATTTAATCCAATGTATCAATTTTTAACGACTCATATAGAGGTCGTTCTCTTATCTCGTGCTGTTGATCTATGATGTAACATCCTCCAACCCATATTCCGCTGCGACCCATTTTGGGGGTGTTACAGATTGGCATCAAGAGCCTAGGTTATAGAGAACCAGGTCAAATGTTTTTACTTGGACTATAACCATTTTCAAACATTGCATCATACAAAAGTTTTTCACGGGACACATACACTATTGAGTTGCATTAGTTGGTTATGCTATATGTTTTCATGATATGTATACATGTTTATATTATACTACATATATACTATGATAGTCTTATATAATATACTTATGTAAGTTTATTTATCTTCCTGCAGTCATGTCTTCTGCGTCATCCGCTGTCACCTATACCTCTGTGTACACTGACTCCGAACCAGGGAGAGTCTTTTGGGGAGCCGACGAGGAGATATCTGATGGAAAGTACGAAAAGACGCAAAAAGATAAGCGTGAGAGTGATTGAGGAGCGGAGAGGGGCGACGGGTCATATCACAGTCATCGTATACGGATACGATGGGCTTCCCATGCAGCCGAGTAAAAGCCCACCATCCCCTGACAAGTGCCATAGGACCTGAGCAGCCAGCACTCCCCGACTATGTGCCCGGTCTTGAGCACCCACCATCACCCATTGAGATACCATATCACCCAGCCTGAGACCCCGAGTACTTAGTACTTCGGAGGATGAGGGCACCCATGGAGGACCACCACTACCCCTGATGCTTCACCCGTAAGCCTTATCATCACCAGGCTATGTACCTGATTCTATCCAAGAGAGGATCCAAGGAGGACTCCGAGGAGGAGCATGCTGATTACCCTGCTGACGGAGGGATGGAGATGATGAGCCCTCTGGTGATGACACTGATGATGATGATGCTGATGATGAAATTGAGGGAGCCTTTCCGGGACGAGGAGATGACGATGGGAGGAGGAGGAGCACCCAGCTCCGGCTGACTCTTCTGCTATACCTGCTGTTGACCCTGTTCCCTTAGCCGGGGATACAGAGCAAATTCGAGACTGAGAGTCTGCACCTACACCTAGACCACCTCAGATCAGGATCCCCTTTGCCCAGACACGTCTCCGTAGGGCACAGAAGACTGTCAGACCTGAGCCACCGATGTCGACATCTATGGAGGCACGCATTGCTGAGCATGCTGCCGCACCTACACCACTACTACCTATTGCATCTTCACCATTACCCCTACCATCACCACTCACTACTAGCCCTACTGATGCAGGGGCACCATTAGGCAATAGGGCAGCCGGGATTTCGGGATGAGATCTGCAGTTGCATCACCACCCTCAATTACTTCCATCCACTTCCCCCAGGACTGATGTTCCCGAGGCTGAGATGCCGCCTCGGAAGAGAGCTTGTCCTACTACTCCCGCTCCCGGATACGAGATTGGGGAGAGTTCAGCGGCTGGTGCCGCGAGACAGCCAATACCTACTCTAGAGGTTGATACTTGGGATGAGATTGTTGAGACCATGATGGAGATAGCACCGACCACCTTAGAAGGGGTCGACCAGAGAATGACAGAGCTTGATACTACTGTTAGGCAGAGGACTGAGGAGTTCGAGATACGATTTGAGGAGGCACGTGATGACCGAGCTTACTTGGGAGCCCTAGTCAACTCACTATACAGAGATAGACCACCGGCCACACAGCCTTGGCTATAGATAGAGAAAGGCTGTATATGCTCGTATAGCAAAGGACTAGTTCTGAGGAGAGATTGCAGCAATAGAGGCAACAATTAGGAAACTGGAGCACGGTTGCCACGTTGATTGCTCAACCACATCACTTCACAGACTCGGGTTGACTTCAGCACTGGACGAATTGTACACAGAGCAAGAGACTCCCAGAGCCCCAGGATGGACAGCTGAGGCTGGCAGCAGCAGTTAGTCATGTATCATTTGTAGCTATCCGTATAGCCTATTAAGTTTTATGGGTTACTCCCAGCTAATAGGCTGTAAGGGACTTTGTTTTATCTTTTTAGCTATCATTGTATGGCGTGTTAAGTATTGTGGGTGATCCTCAGCTAACACCACCTTAGGTCCATATTTTTACTTTTTGTATCTCATTGTACTGAACATGTTGTAATCAGGGCCATCATGTATGATTATCGATGTTGTTATGTATGGATGTTGATTAATTTATGTCATTGTTGATTTCACTTTCAGTTGTACATTTCACTGTGGATGGTGATCTCTTTTTTAATTTATTATGCATATGTCACGTTACGTTTATGTGTGTGAAATCTGACGTGCATATATTCCTTGTGATTTGAAGAAATGTACCAACAAGAAAGCCAAGAGGACAACACCCGCCACCACAACCACTCCTACCACCACTGTTACTAATGCTCAACTCCAAGCTTTGATTGATCAAGGCGTTGCTGCTGCTTTGGCAGAACGTATGCGGCAGAAAGCAGGATGGGCGATAACAGCCAATGGTTTCAGGAAACCGCGGAACAAACACACAACCAAGTGCCTACTCAACGAGAATGCACTTACACTGATTTCTTGAAGTGCCAGCCTATAAATTTCAAAGTACTGAAGGAGTCTTGCCAGACCCAATGGCAGAAAAGATGGAATCTGTTTTCCTTATCAGCAACTGTGCTATTACAAATCAGGTTAAGTTTGCATCTTGTACTCTCCAAGGAAGTGCCTTGACGTGGTGGAACTCACACGTAAGGGCTGTCGGACAAGATGTTGCATACACAATGCCATGGACGGCTTTGAAAAGGATGATAACAGATAAATATTGCCCTAGGGGCGAGATCAAAAAGCTGGAATCTGAGTATTGGAACCTAAAGGTAAGAGGTACTGATTTGATGACTTACAACCAACGATTCCAAGAGTTGGCACTCATGTGTGATAGAATGTTCCCTGAGGAATCAGCTAAAGTGGAAAGGTATGTCGGTGGTCTTCCCGACATGATTCATGGCAGTGTTAAGGCATCCAAGCCTCAGTCAATGCAAGAGGCAATTGAATTTGCTACTGAAATGATGGACAAAAAGATGATCACTGCAGCTGAACGCCAAGCAGAGAATAAGAGGAAATTTGAAGAGACTTCAAGTAAAGACTAGTTCGTCATTACCTTATAAACAAGGTTACTATTATTATTTTTCTTATTCCCTCACCATCATCTTGTGAAGCACCTTCTTGGTATCATATATACTATTTTGTCCTTACCTTACGAAACCATTTTTCATCACATAAAATATTTTATTATCAACTCATAAGTCATTTAGCTATCGTCTTGAAAAACCACCATACGATTTCTCGCAAACCAATTTTATTGTCATCCTATCAACAACCATACATCCACCTTGTGAATTATTTTGGCATCTTATAAAACTCTTTGGTACTTATTTATGCATAACATAATTTTTGACGGTAGCCTGATCACCTATGTATAATTCAGGAAGGACTATGCCATGCTGAGAGTAGTCACCATGTAACATTTGTCAATAAATCCATTTTTACTTTGAAAAATAAAGTTTTGTGTGTGTATTCGTAAAACGAGTTTACTTTGGGGAATCGAATTAGTAACCATAGCAACTAAGCAGACCTTTACTCCATCTTACTATAAAGTTGACATCATCTTATACCAAACCCTAAGCCGAAAAGCCGAGGCACATCACTAGTCGACCTAGGACAGTTCGCTATCAATTTCGCTCGCCATTAGAGAATTTACTAAATCACCCATTCAACATCAACCTAATGCCCATATAACTTGGTAGTTTCAACGTCATAATTGGTATGGATTGGTTGTCAAAATATCATGCCATGATAGCTTATGCCAAGAAGATCGTTCGTATTCCATGGGGAAATGAAACATTAATTGTTCATAGTGACGGAAGCGACAACGGACACGGGTCCCGATTAAACATCATCTCGTATACCAAAACCCAAAGGTACTTGCTAAAAGGATACCATGTCTTTTTGGCACATATTACCATAAAGGAGGCCGAAGATAATTCAAAGGAGAAGCAACTTGAAGACGTACCAATCATTCGAGATTTTTCTCGAAGTATTTCCTGAGGACTTGCCGGGTATTCCACCAACCCGCCAAGTGGAATTTCAAATCAATTTGATACCTGGTGCTGCGCCAGTAGCACGGGCACCTTATCGACTGGCTCCATCCGAGATGAAGGAGTTGTCGGACCAATTAAAAGAACTTTCCGACAAAGGCTTTATAAGACCCAGTTCCTCACCTTGGGGAGCTCCGGTCTTGTTTGTCAAGAAGAAGGATGGATCATTCCGGATGTGCATTGATTACCGGGAATTGAATAAGCTAACGGTAAAGAACCGTTATCCGCTTCCCAGGATTGATGATTTGTTCGATCAACTACAAGGTTCAAGTATCTACTCAAAGATCGACCTGAGGTCGGGTTATCATCAACTAAGGGTTCGTGAAGAAGATATTCCAAAGACCGCATTCAGAACTCGATATGGACATTATGAGTTTCAAGTTATGCCGTTTGGTTTGACTAATGCACCTGCTGTATTTATGGATCTCATGAATCGGGTGTGCAAACCATACCTGGATAAATTCGTAATTGTCTTTATTGACGATATTCTGATATACTCGAAGAACAAGCAAGAGCATGCAGAGCACCTCAAGTTAATCTTGGAGTTGCTTAAGAAGGAACAGTTGTATGCCAAATTCTCTAAGATAAGCTCACTATGGTTGAAACAAAAGATAAACATTTTCATGAGTTTTAAACATTCTCATAAACCTCCCATAGTGGATGCCCTTACACTAGAACCAAAGACATTGAAACATTATGAATTCACAGTTCATAATAAGGAAATTATGAATTCACAGTTCATAATAAGGAAATGTACTACATGAGAGTTGGATAGAAGTGATTCATTTCATATAAGATCATTGAAACATTCGACCATCATGAGAGACGTGTCAGATAAATGTTGTGTCGTTTGTATATCACTATCACAAATGTTATGTGACTTCAAACTGGGACACCTAAAATCCTGCTAATTAACTTCTACAATTAGATTGTGACTATTAGATGATATAGTTGGCCCAAGCTCGATTTGTAGGTTATGGCCCATTAAGGTTTGTGTATCACATTATAAATATGTCATCAATGAAACATAATACCTCAAGGGGGTTTCTATCATTTTACATGGTATCAGCCATTAAGATCCTAAACCCTAATCATGTATCTTCCGCTCAGAAACACTAACCTTCATCACAAAAATAGTTGTCATTCGGTCATCGGCAACTCGCCGATGATCTGGAGGGATTCCAAACATACCTTTTTCTTTTTATCCTATTAGTTGTAATACAAATAACAACACAAAACTTCCGCTCCATTACTCTACCTGTTATGTTTTGTGGATTGTTGGTTTAATTGAATAACCAGTCAACTCTTTTGTTTTGAATTGTATGGTCATTACTAATCTTGCTTGGCCTTTTTCCTTCCCACCATCAAACGATTCACACCCTCATTTATTAAACACCCTAGCTCTACACTATTCTCTATATACACTTTCCCATAATTACATTGTAGATCCAAAACACTAAAATCATCAAATTAGCCGCTCCAAAAAATCATCACCATCAAATTGTTACTGTTCTAATTTTTTGTGTTGGTGATTTGTGCTAAGGTCACAAATCCACACGTTTGTTAATTGTTGTTCATGCAAGGTCACGATCGTGCTTAGGTCACGATTTCCTTTGTTCTTGTTTTATCGTGCAAGGTCACATTTTGTTTCCTTTTGTTTTTGTAGCCAATGATGATGTGAAGTGAGAGGGAGCAGGCAAAGTAAAAAAAGCAAAAGATGGGTATGAGTGTTCCTTTATGGAAATAAGTGTTATCCTTAACTAATGGGTGTTATTTATCTCTTTTATGTCCGTGTGGGTGGTTGTTTATTTATTTCATATAATGTCGGCTGGGTTATTTAGTTATTTATGTTTTATGTTATCTCTAGTTTGAAGTGTCGTGATTTCACCGCTCAAACTACGGGGGAGTATTAGATGATATAGTTTGGCCAAGCCCGATTGGTGGGTTATGGCCCATCAGGGTTTTTGTATCACACTATAAATATGTCATCAATCAAACATAATACCCCAAGGGGTTTTCTATCATTCTACACTGACAACTAGAGGGAACATCTCATTATCTAAATTCGGAAAATTTACTTATTCGTGATCAAACCCCTCACCAACCTCAGTTTCAAGCTCAATAATCGTGAATTTTCAAGCCGCAATAATATAACATACTTGAGGCAAAAAAATCATGGCATACAAATAAAGCATTTTACACAATTCAAACATCCATTGTCCTAAACACTCCATCAAGCTGGGTGTAATAAGGAGACATGAGGATCGCATTCACCACCACCGTCACCTCAACTTTTTCTCTCTACAACCAACTTCCCAACCAAAATATATCCCACTTAAATAAAAATATACCCCACAAAAGACCATATATTAAAAATATCCACGGCCGAGTCTTGCTTTTTCCCCATCCAAGACGCGTGGTTAAAGGTGTGTGTAATAATGATCGACGTGTATTTAAGGTGCCACATTGGCAATGCACGCGTATCCATTCTCTCCGTTACGGATGGTCTCATAGTCATACCCAACCCTAAGAAGACATAATTTTAAACAATGAAGTCATTCCCATCCCCCTTCATTAGATACACACATCCTATCAATTGAAAACCCCGTTTTGATTCCACAACCACCACCACCATAGCTATATAAATAAATTAAAACAACTAATGACCAAGTAGAAAATAAATAAACCATAACCACAATCTATGTTATATATAAGGCATGAATAATTTTTCTTTAAAACTTAAAAACTTCAAAATTAGTAATGTTTTAAGACAAAAATGCTCATACTTATAGAAATCAACGTAATTTATTAAATATTTAAGTACTTAACAACAATTTAAAAAAACAAACATTCACTCACACTTACTATACACACCTATATATACATAAAAAAATTGCACACACAAATTAACGCTAATATAGATAGTCGCCCATGCGCCGGTAATCTAGTAAACCATATTCATTAATCTTACCAATGAAAAAGAAAACTAAATGAAGTAATTTGAATTGTATTCTAATGGCAAAGAACATAATCTTCTTCCTTTACATCTTAATGATCCCGATAAACGAGATTGTAACGGGTTCACTGCACCAAGAATAATTTTTTAAAAGATTATATACAGTTTGTTTGAGGATTTTGTTTTCCTCGTGAACAATTAAAGTCGAAAGTGCTTGATTTTTTCCCAAATTTTTACAAATACAATGGTTGTATTCAAGCTGCCATCGTTGGCCGACCTAAACGAGGGTATCAAGTATACTAAGCTTGTCGTGGCACCATGTGCATTTCTTGCATGTGTAGGTGATTTCGGAGCTTGGTCCGAATATAAAGGGTAAAAGCTACATTATAAAATACCAACAGACTTTTGAATTTGTGCCGACTTGACACATTCTGTTTTCTGTCCTTTCTAGACCAACGTACATTCAAATATTGTTCCGATATCACCTATATAACCCTAAAATGACTATATTACCCTTGTTTTATTCAAAAATAATCACATAAAATAATAATATCCATAGGCTCTATCTTTAAAATCTAAATTTTTTAATAAAAATTTAATTTTTTTTCGTTCGTTTTAAACTTAAAAAAAATCTTTTTTATGTTATTATTTGTAAATAATTTAAAATTTTTTACAAAATTTAAAAAAAATAATTTCATACTTCTAAATTTATGAATTTTAAAAATAATAAAAAATTCGTACTTTTAAATTTAAAAAAATAAAATTTACCTTCTTATTCGTTAAAATTTTTTAAAAAACTTCGTACTTTTTAAAAAGTACGAAAAAAATCTAAATTTA
>BQNB010170168.1:0-13704 GCA_026074375.1 Tanacetum coccineum | reverse complement strand
TGTACTTACGTTGCTTGAAGTACTATGAACAATGATCATGTTATGTTCCCATCCTGATAGACTGGCCAAATATTAGATCAGTAAAAAATGTCAGAAATGAGTACTTAACACATGTAGAAACACAAAACTTCAAGTCATTCTCTATATCTGAACACACAAATCAAAATGACGTAAACCCCATTCTTAACCTCACTGTAACGTATTGTGGATGTTGTCTCATGCTAACTCCTGAATATTTTGGTACCCCCATATATCCAACCACCAAATCCTGAATAGCAGATACATAAAAGCAACGGATTCTACAAGAAAAATAGAAAACTATCAGAACTATATTCACTCTAATGATGAAAAAAATAACTTACAGCTAATCCCACTGTGTAGTCAAAACAGCTGCAAAAGAGGAGCATTAAAAAAAGAATCTAAAAAATGATTTTGGTGGCTACTGTGCATTCTTAAGTCTTTCATGGTTCAACTACCTTATGGACGCGTGTTTGCGGTGTGCTGGTGTTTGCTCATAGACTAATAGAAGAGCCCACCAATAGTATGACTTCAGGAGACAAAAGCAAACGAGGCGTAGACTAGAAAATAAAAAGAGCATCAAGCCACATGTTCTATTTGATACGGGTTGAAGAAGAAGTGAAGAACCCGACCAGTTATTATGAAAAAATAGAGGAACAGCTCAGGAATTATAGAATCACAAGATTTTCCTATAAAATTGGATGTTCAAAAGATTTCAATAACTATTCATCACATACAAGCTTTTTGTATTAGCCTGGATTGGAAGTTCAAAAGGGTTTTTCAATCATTTTGCTTGCCTACCTTAACTACTACCTTTCCCTCCCAAAATGGGAGTTCGTTTATAGAATTTCGAATGTTTTGAACTGGTTTTTTAACTCACTCTTTTTGTATAAGCCCATTTGTAAATGTTTGTATGATTAGTTGGTATTTTAAGACGGTAAGGTTGCTTATGGTTGTGTTTGTGATTAAGAGTTGACTTAGAACACGGTGTGGCTCCCAACTGGCAATGACCCGATAGAGGGGTTCGCGTCGAACATGAATGCACATTGAACCATCATTAACTATTTTTTATGCTCACGTACAAAATTATACCGAAACAAATTCCTTTATACTCATGAACCAAGGCCAGTTTTTCTCTATAGTAAAGACCTAAGACCAGCTGATGAGATAACAAAAAGCGCTAGTAGGGTCATGGGTGTTGAGTTAATGGTTATAGATTCACTATGGTCTCTAATTTGATATCTTAAGGTCTAAGACAACAGTGCTATGACCAAAAAGGTTTGCAAGAGAAGCGAAAATACGTTGCTATAAATCTACTCTACTGTTGCTTAATCAAACCGTAACAAGTTAAAATAGAGCTAGTCAAATACTCTTTGGTAAAGAACAGCATACGACAACCAAAATAGCTTAAACAAGAACTTGAACTAGAGATTGTAGGGCTTTCCCCTTAAAAGGGAGCCCTTCCAGAAATTCTCGACGGCTAAGGCAGAACCAAAGCCAAGGAGGGGGTTTGGAAATAGTTTTCAACCAACAATTGACGCGCCTCGGTTATTTCCTCATTAGCTGCGTCATTGCCCCAAGCTCAAAGATGCTCGATTCCTCTGCCCAACATCTTATTTTATACACTTCTCTGCTTAGTCCAGTTTAGCTAACCCATCGATGTGGGACAAGAAACCTCATCCACTATTTCTTATGCCAATATATTTTTATATAACAAACATAAATAAAGATACAAAACATCATTCATGTTCGTTTAACAATCACCAAACATAACTACTTACTACCGCATCATTAAACTTTATCATAGTAAATTATACACAACTTTACCTCGCCCTGTCCGAGTCTATGTTGGTTGGCAAGGCGCTTCAAGGTGTGGTGTATGTTCTTTGGCGAAGACGACAAAAGGGCCATTCTTCTTGAGGATATTTTTCACACAAGTTCAAAATATTTCTCTTTTATGGCTTTCAAATAGGTGACGAAATCTAAGCATGACTTGGGATAAATGGGCATTGTCTCCGTAGAGGTCTTTGGTTAGTTGTTGTTTCTTGGGTGACCTTTATGCTTTGGTTCTTCTTCTTCTTGTACTCATATCTGACGGTGTATTGTGCTATATGGCAAAGCAATGGTCATGAATTGTCATTGTAACTTTGCAAGTCCATTTTGAATTCTAAATTTTACTATTATTAAGAACTTATAAGTCATGTCCACTGAAAAGGGCCTAAATTTAACCACAATGTTTTTGAAAGATAGACATAGGTTGATATAATTCTGTACTTCTAAACGTGTGATATGATTATTTAACATTTTAAGACCGGATGTAATGTCACCATACCGCCACGTGAGCATTCACTCCTGTCACCAAACCAACCACCAAACAACCGTACCGGTGACACTCACTTTAAATACATAAAGATAACACACAATATATACTTCACATGCAAACAAAAAAGTTTGGCCAAACGGGTGCCAAAAGAGGGAGGACCACACACGTAGTTCCAGGTGGTCGTAGTAATCTTCGTGTATGGTGGTTGCACTACCACAGTTGTGGACGTACACCGTTACACTTGGTCTAATAGTACCATGCGTTTTTTTTTAGAACGGCTTGTTAGTTGTTAGTGGTTCAGGCCAAGCAGTGACATCTAATTGGNNNNATTGGGCAGTATGATGTACCATGAACCCGCCTGTACTTCCTCCTATTCCGCATGAAGGGGTAAAAGTTCCGGGTGGGACTCGAACTCGAGACCTCCCCTAGCCAAGCATCCCCTCCCCAAGCCCCTAAGGAATCTTGGTGGCCAACTGAGTTAGCCCAGTTGATTACCATGCGTTTATTTTACCGGAGAAATTCCCCTTTACCAAAAAAAAATAGCACCATGCGTTATCTATAATCATGCTAGTACGTAGTACAATATGATACTAGTAAGGTGTTATATGTTTGTATTTAAGAAGTAAAAATAGTTTTGCTAGTCTCAAAAATTATCTACAGATTAAAAAATAAACAAAAAGACTCAATCTTCCATTCTTCCTCAAAAATACATGAGGTGTTCTGTAACCCGGTTATAACCCGAAGTTGTTTTGTAACCTCTTGCAAGAACTTTTTTAACATTATATATCTATTGTTCATCCCAGGTGAGACATGCTCATCGCGACACAGATTGGTAATCGTGGATGTACTTTTCGAGAGGACGCAACACAAGAGGGAAGCGACAGGGAGGCCGAGGATTTTATGAAAGAACTTGAACGGGGAGGCGGTAGAGACTTTTAGAGCTACTGTGTCTGAGAAACTTTCGGCTATGTGTGCCACTAAAGCAGATCAGATGTGGAACACCTTTGTTGGCGTTATTAGAGATGTGGCAAAGGACTCCTTAGGTGTGGCTAGTGAGTCAGCTAGAACTTATTCAACGCAAAGGGAGTCTTGGTGGTTTTCTGAGGAGGTCCAAACCAAAGTAGTGACGAAGCAATCTAGGTTCAAAGAACTCCTTTCGTGTCGCGATGGCAATCAAGAGTACATTGACATGGCTAAGGAGAGGTATAAAGTTGCTAAAAGGGAAGCGAAAATAGCAGTAGCCTGGGCGAAAGACAAAGCATATGAAGACTTGTATAAGAAATTAGACACTAAAAAAGGGCAAATGACATATACAAGATTGCTAAAGCCCGAGAAAGAAGGAGACGGGATATAGGAAACGTCAGATATATCAAGGATGAAGGTGGTCGAACCATTTTGAGGGAAGAAGATATTAGGAATAGATGGGGAGAGTATTTATCCTCTCTTTTCAACGAGTCTCCTCCCATCGAGAGTAGACCCAAAAGAAGCGGGGAAGTAAAGAGATCTAGACCTCACATGCATTATGACTGCTACTACTCGATGATCAACCAAGGAGAAGTGAGGGCTTAGTGAAGTCATTCCCATTTACAAGAACAAGGGCGACGCGCAAGCATGTAACAACTATAAGGGTATCAAGCTTCTTAGCCACACCATGAAGCTTTGGGAGAGAGTTATCGAGAGAAGGTTAAGAAGGGAGACGAGGGTGTCAGGGAACCAATTTGGTTTTATGCCGGGAAGGTACACTACCAAGGCAATCACCTGCTCAAAGCCTTATGGAGAAGTATAAAGAAAGACAAAGAGACTTGCATGTGGCTTTTATAGACCTAGAAAGGCCTATGACAGTGTCTCGCGTGAGTTGGTGTGGAGAACCCTAATAGATAAGGAAATACCAAGGAGATACTCAAGAGTCATAAATGATATGTACGAGGGGGCGAAGACCCGCGTACGGACCACAATGGGGAACACGGAGTTTTTCTCGGTGGAAGTATGCCTTCATCAAGGCTCAGCCATTAGCCCATACCTTTTCACCTTAATATTGGATGAGCTTTCGCGGGGGATCCAAGAGAGCATCCCTTGGTGCATGATAATTGTAGACGATATTGTGTTGATCGCAAAGTCGATAAAAGGGTTAAATAACAAACTTGAGAGGTGGATGGAGGCTCTAGAAGACAATGGCCTACGGGTAAGCAGAGAGAAGACGAAATACCTTAGATGTGATTTCGGTATGTACGAGGTAGTCTACCAAGAAGTGGATATACGTATCGGAGACCGGATCCTTCAACCAAATGAGTCCTTTAGATATTTGGGGTCGGTGATACATAGATCAAGAAGGATAAATGAAGATGTTGCTCACCGTATTATAGTAGGTTGGATGAAATAGAGGAGGCCTCGGGAGTCCTATGTGATAGGAGAATTCCCTTAAAGCTAAAGGGAAAATTCTATAGGGTCGCGATTAGACCAGCTATGCTAGGAAAGTTCAAGCAAACAGGGTAGAAGTGGCGTAATTGAGAATGCTAAGGTGGACTTGTGATAAAACCATGGTAGACATGATACCCAATGGAGTTTTCAGAGCAGAGATGTCGATTCTATAATCAACAATATAGGGGAAGGAAGGTTGAGATGGTTTGGGATGTCAAGAGGAGACCACAAACGACCCCTATTACGAGAGTTGAAGATATGCTAGTTGAAGGCTCGAGGAGGAGGGGTAGACCTAAACTTAGATGGGAAGATAGACTTAAGCAGGACATGAAGGAGCTTATCTTGTCTGAGGATATAACCTCTGATAGGAACGCGTGGAGAGATAGAATTAGGATTAGCGGGTAGGTGTAGTAGGCCTTAGATTAGGTCTTACATTTAGGATCATAGGAGTTGCATAGTAGCTTTGTCTTTCGTGTTATAGGCCCTTTTGCTTCTAGCGCATATGAGCCCCTTTTTTTTGCTTTACCCTTAGGCTTTACGTCTAGGATTGTAAGACCTTTGTATTAGCTCTACCTTGCGTGTTTTAGGTCCTTGTGTCTCATTGATAGTTTGCCTTTAAGCGCCTAGGAGACCCCTTTCTGCCTTGCCTCTATTTTTTGCCCCCCATAGTGCCCTATTAGGCTAGTTGTCTTTCAGGCAGATAAGATCCCCCTTTTCCTCTCTTTTCGATGTATCCTTAGGATTTTGATGTCTCTTGTGTGCTTGTATGCTTGTTTGCTTTGCCTTTGCTGCTTGTCGTGCTCTTGTCGTTTGATGTTTATATTGTTTACTCTGTGTGTTTGTTTTGTTTGAGCTGTGGTCCCTTCATGGGATCCATCTTGTCTTTGTTTGTGTCTCTTTCGTGGTATGCTTGTTTTTTATGTCTCTTGTTTGTTTATATTGGTGTGTGTTCGTTTTCCTCCAGTTTATGATGTTATATGCTTGTTTGTTTTTGCTTTGTTTTCGTTATCTATCCTTGAGAAAAACCCTAATGTATACGTACACTGGCCGGAGGTCCTCTGAAAGCAGTCTCTCTACTTTCAGGTTTATCTTGGAGGTAGGGGTAGGATCTGTCTATATTTCACCTCCCTCATACCCCGCTTCAGCCAGATTGGGTATGTTGTTGTTGTATATAATTTTTAGAGTAAAGTCCAAAATACATTCTTGTGGTTTGCTAAAAAAACACTCCCATCCCTGGCCCAAAAGTTGGTACAAAAGCATCTCTCTGTTAGTAAAAGTCAGTCAACATACATCCCTTGAGAACGGACGATGTAAGTTTATTTCCTTTAAATGCTAACGCGTGTCTAACAAGAAGGATATTTTTTCTTTCTGCTTGTAAAATATATATTTTACACTTTTTTATTTTTTATTTTTATTATCACACAAAACACTTTCAATTAATATTGAAATAACAAAAATACCGTTCCTGTTAAAGTTAGTAACGAACGGGGAAAAATTGCACCCACTCGTCCTTAAATATGTATGATGGCTGACTTTTACCAACACATAGATGGTTTTGTACCAACTCTTGGGCCAAGGATGCAAAAATATAGGGATATACAAGCGTGATTACCCGCGCGTTGCTGCGGGTCGTTAATTTTTTTCGCGTAGTTGCGAGGCATTATTATTTTATATTTTTTTTATTTTGTGTGGTTTTATTTTTTCAGCCTCATGTTTAATAGTTTGTTTTTTTTTTCTTATATGGGCTTATGTGTGAGGCTCATGTTTAAAGATTTCTTTTTTTGGTTATACAGTTTTTTTTTAATATAATTTTATGGGAACATGGCTTTTTTTATTGTATTCTGTGTGGATTTATTTTTTCGGTCTCATGTTTAATAGTGCGGGTTAATTTTTGCGTTAAAATTTTATTTTTATTCTTTTCTATTTTTTGTTTTTGCGGGTTCATTTTTTCAGTCTCATGTTTAATAATTTGTTTTTTTTATATGGGCTTATGTGTTGGGCCTCATGTCGCGAGTATTTTTTTTTTATATGGGCTTATGTGTTGGGCCTTATGTTTAATAGTTTATTTTTTCGGTCTCATGTTTAATAATATTTTTTTATATGGGCTTATGTGTTGGGCCTACAAAAAAAATAAAAAAAATTGCCAAATGGGCCGGCCCAAATTGAGAGCCCATTGGGCCGGGTACTGTAGCGACGCTGCCAAAAACGGCAGCGTTTTAACTCCTTTATAGTATATACAAGCATGATTACTCGCGCGTTGCTGCGGGTCGTTAATTTTTTTCGCGTAGTTGCGAGGCATTATTATTTTTTATTTTTTTATTTTGTGTGGTTTTATTTTTTCGGCCTCATGTTTAATTGTTTGTTTTTTTTCTTATATGAGCTTATGTGTGGGGCTCATATTTAAAGGTTTCTTTTTTTGGCTATACATGTTTTATTTTTAATATAATTTTATGGGAACATGGCCTTTTTTTATTGTATTCTGTGAGTTTATTTTTTCGGTCTCATGTTTAATAGTGCGAGTTAATTTTTGCGTTAAAATTTTATTTTTATTCTTTTCTATTTTTTATTTGTGCGGGTTTATTTTTTCGGTCTCATGTTTAATAGTTTGTTTTTTATATATGGGCTTATGTGTTGGGCCTCATGTCGCGGGTATTTTTTTTTATCTTAATAAGTCAATATTTTTGAAATTTTTTTTTATTTTGTGCCGAGCGGTTTTTTTTACATTGCGTACAAAAAAAAAAAAACCAAATGGGTTGGCCCAAATTGGGAGTCCAAAGGGCCGAGCATTGTAGCGTGTGGAACAAAACTACGTCGTTTTATTCTACGCGAGGCATTATTATTTTAATTTTTTTTATTTTGTGCGGTTTTATTTTTTCGGCCTCATGTTTAATAGTTTTTTTTTCTTTCTTATATTGGCTTATGTGTTGGGCTTATGTTTAAAGGTTTCTTTTTTTGGCTATACGGGCTTTTTTTTTTAATATAATTTTATGGGAACATAGGCTTTAAATGAGAATCGCGCGTTACTGCAAGACGTTTTTTTATTGTATTTTGTGCGGGTTTATTTTTTCGGTCTCATGTTTAATAGTTTGTTTTTTTTTTATATGGGCTTATGTGTTGGGCCTCATGTCGCGAGTATTTTTTTATCTGAATAAGTCAATATTTTTATATTTTTTTTTCTATTTTATGCCGAGCGGTTTTTTTTACATTGCTTAAAAAAAAGGTATTGCCAAATGGGCCGGCCCAAAATGAGAGCCCATTGGGCCGGGTACTGTAGCCTTTTAACTCTAATATAGTATATACGAGCAGAAATGACCCGCTCGTTGCTGCGGGCGTTAATTTTTCGCGCGTTGTTGCGGGGCTTTTTTTTTTGTTTGGGTTTATTTTTTCGGTCTCATTTTTAATAGTTCGTTATAAGTCCCGTGCACGCACGGGGATTACAAATAAGTCGATGTGGGATGATCAACCCAATTGAATTTTATCTTTTTCCATGTTTTCTTCAAAGCTCCAACAAGTAACTTGCTACATCCACCGTATACTGGTTAAAAGAAAGAAACACATACGTAGCTAGCAAAGGGTGGAAGATTAGATGGTCTATTAGCATAGGATAGATCATCACAAGAATCGCCTTTTTCGAAAACAGCAGCTACATACTGACTAGTGCTTACTTTCAATACTCTATTGACTTTACTACTCTGCTACTCTTTCACCTACTCTGCTACAACTCTTACTACACTTCTACTTCTTACTTCTCTACTCTACTACTCTTTATCTAACTACAGTTTCTCCTACTCTCTGTTATACTCTACATACTCTCTCTTCAACTTGGCTAACTTCTTACTTTCTTCTACTTACGTACCTACTCTCTACTCTTTACTCAGCCCGACCGACTAACTTCTCTTCTACTTACTTACTACTTTCATACTTCTATTACTCTCCTACTAAACTCTTTCTTTTCTTTACAACTCTACTACTACCTTTCTCTCTACTTACTCTTTTTTTCCTCAACTACTCTTAACTACAGTTACTCTAGGTACTACTCTACTTACTACTAACTACGTACTGTTTACTTCTACTGTCTCTTCTACTATCTTCTTTAACTCTTTCTAGCTTATTCTACTACTCTCTACTTTCTTACATACTCATTCTTACTTGCTACTACTCTTCTCTTACTTTTTACGTTTTATAACATCAACAGAGATGGACTGCTACTTTTTACTGTTTCTACTACTCCTACTTTTCTTCTTACTACTCTGAACTCAAGTATCCATTCCGTAACTGCATTGCACAAAGTTTGCTTAGCATTCGCGTTTACACGTCAAAAAACGAAGCACACACACATCGAAACGACACCAAATTTTGCAGTCTCCCAAACGCATTCATTCTCGTGCAGTAGAGTACGTAGCAACACAACGGGCTCGTGTCATAAGTATCTTGATTTAATATCTTTACAACATAACAAGGAAGCCAAAAATTGAAAAGAACGGTTGCAAACAATAAGGTGTCGACATGATTATTTTCCATAAACATAGAAGTGACAAGTTTTTTAAATACCAATGTAAGAGGTTATGATACATAAGAAACTGCATAAATTTTCAGGCTCTAGTTTAAAGAAAAAAATATATTTGTTTTTCTCTATTGTTCACTTCATCGACATAAGGACACACAAGCACGTAAAATACATAAATATGAAGAAGCTTCGTAAATACCTTAATACACCAAGAATTGGTATTCCGTTCTTCAAAGCGAGACTTCTTTTCTTAAGAAGGACATCAACAGCACCATCACTCACCAGGCTCGAAGTCTTTCTTAAATACTGGCTTCAGTTTTGCAAGATCTGCCAAATTTATTCCGGGACGGGTCACTTCATCAACAAAGATTGTAGGTGTTTTGTCTCTGGTTTTAGGGTCAACGATCTTCTCGAGATGAACATTTAGATCATAATTCATAATATAAATGACTATCCTTTCCTTAATTTTGACTAGAATGATCTCGTCCTTGAACTTTCCAGAAGCAGTTGCAGCCGCAACCTTCCTATGGGAATCAACCTCTGCATTAAATATGAAAGAAACAACACACTTTCTAGAAACGTTCAGTTATACTCACTGCAGCCTGGTCTTATTCCTGCCTTGTTACGCCGAAGTGATGTGCAACATTTTCTGACATAATACCCATCAGAAGAATACAATGTTGAGCGTGTACCATAATCTTCACCTTGTATAGGAAGATGTCAATCCTCTATTACATCCAAAAAGTAAGTACCAATCCAAGGTAACAAAGAAAGAGCGTACTCTTGCGTTAACAATCCCCTGTCCCAAGCTTTAAAATTCGGGGTTATAGATTCCAAACCTGCACCAATATCTAATAACAGACAACTGAACTGGTTCAGAAAGTAAGCGCAGGATATCGTTTTTTGTACATTTCTTTGTGAAGCATAAGTGCAAAGCAAAAGGGGAAATGTCACCAATGTCATAAAATGCTGCTGCAGCTCAAGATTGATCCAACAACGATATCTCCAACTTCAGCCTACTTACTATTTGTTTTATCTATTACTGATCAAGTATACGAAAAAGATATAAAAACTTCAGGACTCCTTTAACAAAAACAGAACCATGATATTGATCAAGTTGCTTGAGAGTCTTGAGTTGTCAAAAGCGGAAGTAATGATGTGTGATGATCTTGGTGTACATTGAAAGATTAAAAAACATAGGGTTAAATTCATTCTAGAAATTCAGTTGAGAATAGAAAGGGATTGACAATCTCGTACATTGTCTGACTTGGCACCTGTATTTATTTATTTCTTGACAATCCTAAATTTTGGCGTAGTTTAACTGGGTTTGGCCTAGTTTGACCGGGTGCCAAACCCAGTTTGGCCTAGTTTTTAAGAAATCAAACCGGGTTAGGCCTAGTTTTGAAACCCGAGTTTGGCTGGTTATTTTATTATTGTCCGGGTTTTTTGCCCAGTTTGACCGGGTTTGGGCTTAGTTTGGCCGTGAGTTTGAACCGGGTTTGGCCTGAGTTTTGACCGGTCAGTCCGGGATTTGGGCCGTAGTTCACGGCTTTGGACCCTAAGTTCCAACCGGGGTTCGGCCTAGTTTGACTGGGTTTTTGCCGGGTTTGGCGTAGTTCAACCGGTTTGGGCTAGTTTGACCGGGTTTGGCCTAATATGACCGGGTTTGGCCTAATATGACCGGGTTTGGCGTAGTTTGACCGGGTTTTTGCCGGGTTTGGCGTAGTTTAACCGGGTTTGGCCTAGTTTGACTGGGTTTGGCTATTTGACTGGGTTCAGGCGTAGTTTACCACAAAAATAAACACGCGGTTTTTTGTGGCCTAGTTTTAACTTAAATAACAACCGGGTTTGGGGGATGGACGGGTTTAAGGCCCTTGTTGACCGTTGTGCCCCTTGAAACAACCATGTTATACGTATGTTCGGTTGTTACAAGATGATTATTTCAGCACGGTTTATGTACTAAACTTGTGTTTGATTATAGTTGCAAAACTCGTTAGGCGTTACTCTTTTTTTTGGATAAAGAGATTTTTCTCCACTCAGGAAAGAATATAATGTCTAAAAGAAAAATTCGGTAACAGACACAATAGAAAAGAAGATTTAGGTTTCACATTTTCGGAACATGCCAATGAAAATCCGTGACTAAAAGCCAATAGTCACTTATGGTACAAGACCATAACCCACATGAAGTGTGAGTGAAATAACTTCTATCTCCTTTTTTGCATTTTGATAGTCCGTCTTACATCATTCAGATTTGCAGATTTTAATGAGCTTTAATTGTTGAAAATCTAAAAATCATGTTTTCAGGGGAAGGTAGTTCTTTTCAGAGGAGAAGGTCCTAAAGGTGGACCTGGTATGCCTGAAATGTTGACACCGACAAGAGCAATAATGGCTGTTGGTCTTGGCAAGGTAAACTGTTAGTCCTATAAACACCTTTTGATCCAAAGAAATACTCGTATAACATTCTATTGGTCTACACCATTTTAGCATCTGGTTCAAAACGACATAGAAAACATTTTTAATGCGTTCAACATGCATGTTGTGTTCTTAAGCGCTGTTTAATCAGGTAATTTGGTTATTTATGAGCTAAACATTAGTTATATTTTGCAGGAAGTTGCATTGTTAACCGATGGAAGATTTTCTGGTGGTTCACACGGATATGTTGTCGGACGCATTTTCCCCGAAGGACAGGTTTGATCTTTTTCTTGTTCTACTCCCTCTTGAATCTGCATCTAGTTTAATAAACTGTTCAATCACCTTTCAGAAACGAAAATTAACAGATGTAACATTAGTAATGGCAAATTGGTAATTTTAGCTGCAAGATTGGCTACAAAAGCTAATGACAGTGACTTTCATGACACATTCTAAAACGAATATCAAGAAAATGTTCATGATTAGCCGAAAGAATATCAAGAAAGTGTTTATAGTAAATATGCATTAGTTTAAGGAGCTATAAGTGTAGGTTGAACCCTTTTCATGAAACGTTAATGGGAATGCTGGAAGGTAGTCGAATTGGTCTATCCAAAACGGCGATATAATCACAATAGACATCAGAAAGAAGAGAATCGATGTTTAGCTAACAGATGAAGAGCTACACGAGCGACGAAAGTCATGGACCCCTCCTGCATACAAGGCTGAAAGAGGTGTCCTTTACAAGGTATAACCCTTTCGTTCTACAAATTAAATGCCATCTTTGGCTTGCAGCCTTGCAGATAACAAATTTGCATATTTTCAAATCCGATAATAGCTATGAAAATCAGGGAAAATTGTTATATAAACACCAATGTAACAAAAGGATGTGTGACAGAAGAGTGCTGGAAGCAAGACAAGTTTAGATTAGACGTTGACTTATTTTTATCTTGAGAGACCATACAATTTACCAAATCGAGTCACATTGAAAACGTAGGATTGAGCAGCAATAAAGCCGCACAAGACACGGGGCTTTTGAAATTGTGATACATAAGTTGATGAGTTTCCAACATGTAAAGAAATATACTATTTTAAAATTTTAAATTATACAAGCAACCTGAAATGAATATTAATACGAACTTCGCTACAGCCACCTCAAAGTTGAGCACACACATGATATGGCATAATCCATGCTCATATCCCGGTAAACCAGGACGGCTTCTTTCACTTGTTGTTTGGTGTGAAAGGGAACCAAAGTTGTTGGTCTTGCTTTAGCCATTGTTGACACGGTAGGGTTCATGTAGTTTGGAACTGAAGAAGAGGGCGGGCTGCCATCATCCTTCGTTGAAAATGGAGACACCCGTGCCCCTCTTGTTTTCATCATTCGGTTGCGCTTGTTAAAGGAGCTATGGACCTTGGTGACATGGCATAGTTGCCTAGTTGGTATTTTAAGACGGTGAAGTTGCTTATGGATGTTGTCAAGGATGTGTAACAGATGTGCGCTAGAAGCAAGTTAAGACGAAGAAAGAAACGAAGAATTATTGGAATCCCAGCCTATTTCTCGAGTGTTTCACTGCGATTAGTAAATGGCATTTTCTGCTTCACTAATGTATCTGCCTTATCTAAACAACATCATTGTTTTTACAGTTTACCAACAGTTTTAAGTTTTTTTTTCTTTTATGTTGCAGAAGATCATTGTGCAATGGTTATAAATTAGTATGATTGTAACTTTACAAGTCAATTTTGGATTCTAAATTTCACAATTCTTAAGAACTTATAAGTATGATAGTGAAATTTGTTACCAGTATGATAGTGGATGCTTGTTTGGGTGTCACGAAGTTATATATCTAAGAAATTAAACTTATTTTTAGAAATGTATTATTTGCAAGGAACAAATCGTTTGAGTTACATAGGAATATTTTGACAAACTAATACTCCGTATCAAACTTGTTGAAAAGTTTTTCTATCATCTTTGACAAGTTTATAAACCTTTGGGGTCTTATGGTAACTTATTTTCTCTTTATAGCCGTTA
>BQNB010170166.1:0-13704 GCA_026074375.1 Tanacetum coccineum | reverse complement strand
GAAAAAAACCGATTTCGGAAAAACCGAAAAAATCAAAAACGGTTATTAGAAAAACCGGTTTTTTTAAAACCGGTTTTTTTAAAACCGGTTTTCTAATAACCGAAAACCGGTTTTAACCAATTTTTTTGCACCACTATTCCGCGCGTTGCCGCAGAACATAGTTTTTTTACGAATCGTTTTCGAATGAATATTGAGTGGGAATGTGTCCGTACGTTGCGACATGGCTGACTTGTATGCAACTCATGTATTTTATTTCACTGAGCATTTTTTTTTAACAATAACGGAATTTGAATGAGATTTGTCGTTGGGTGGAAAGTATACGTTATTTATAGAGCGAACGACTTTGAGTATGTGTGTAAATATAAATACGAATGCGAAATGTGTTTCTAAATACAGTCGTAAATGGCAAAAAAAATATAGGTTATTTATATAATTTAAACTTTCACAGAATTGTACGTTCCTAACCCATGTCGTTTATTTTAAAGTTATTAGGTAGTTTAGAGCATCTTTTGAAAGTTTTTTTTAAATATATATACATTATGATACGCCCACAGTTTGGATAATTATCATAGTTATTTATGTTTAGGATATGTGTTGAGTCGTATTAGGAAAGTCAATAACTTGTGTTAGGAAAGTGTCAAGTCAATGTTTATCTTGTAGTTGGCTTATGATCCAAGCCATGTCTTTTATTCGGTAATGTTACGCCCTCAGTTCAGGATAACTATCATAGTTTATTATGTTTAGGAATGTCTTTATGTTAGGAAAGTATTTATTATGTGTGAGTATTTTGTTTAGGAATATCTTTGTGTTTAGGAAAGTGAATAAGTCAATGTTTATCTTTTAAGTCAAAAGTCATAATAGCCCATAATAGGCCCATGACCCATTTAGCTATTATAAATAGTTTTTATTCTTTCATTATAATCAATCAATCAAATTAAAAATCAAAATATCTCTCAATATTCTCTCTATTTTCTGACGGAACCAGCACACGCTTGAAGTGGTGCCATATCCAGATACAACCCCTAACAGGGTCGTATCAACTGGTGCTTTCATTGAGAGTTCTCGTTGAGAGGCTTTCGATTAGGGTTTCCAAAAAAAATCGTAGAAGACGCGAGATACGCACTTTCTAAGCTATTGCAAAGGGGAACGGTGGCCGAATATGAGAGTGAGTTTTTGATGCTTATAAAACGAGTAACGGGAATTTTTGAATCTTTACTTAAATCGTTTTATATCTCCGGACTTAAACCGGCCTTACAAATAGAATTGTTAAGGGCAAGGCCTACAAGTTTTGAAGAAGCCTACTCCTTAGCCCGTATTACCGAGGCCCGTTTTGAGGACCAGCGATCCACCACAGTCATCGCCAAAACAAACGACCTAAACACAGAGCTGCTGGTTCAAGATCTTGAGGCAACGATTCGCCATAAGCCGAACAAGGTAGAAGCTGTCAAAACAAGTATGGTTGCTACTTCTGAAGAACTCGAGCAACAAGAATACCAAGATGACCTGACTGAAATTTTCTGAAGAAAAAGATGACGCCAAACCACCAATTTCCGCCGACACTTTTGGTAGCAATTGTGGCAATGATTCAGAAACTACATGCCCGAAGGCACCCGTGAAGGAAGTAGTGGACAACGGTATCAAAAGTGAGGTGGTGGTCGGCCTTCCAGGGAAGTTTCAAGAAGGAGATATGAATCGAAAGATAGGAAGGTGGAGATGGATGCTAAAAGGGAAGGAAAACCAACTATCTTGGCAACATTTGGCAGCGATCGGGGTATAACAATTTGGGATCCCGGAATTTAGAGTGCTTTTTAAGACGACACCTTGAGGGCAAGGTGGTTTCGAAGGAGTGGGGAATGTTACGCCCTCAGTTCAGGACAACTATCATAGTTTATTATGTTTAGGAATGTCTTTATTTTAGGAAAGTATTTATTATGTGTGACTATTTTGTTTAGGAATATCTTTGTGTTAGGAAAGTGAATAAGTCAATGTTTATCTTTTAAGTCAAAGGTCATAATAGCCCATAATAAGCCCATGACCCATTTAGCTATTATAAATAGTCTTTGTATTCTTTCATTATAATCAATCAATCAAATTAAAGATCAAAATATCTCTCAATCTTCTCTCTATTTTCTGACGGAGCCAGCACACACTTGAAGTGATGCCCTATCCCGATACCACCCCTAACAGGGTCGTATCAACCGGTGCTTTCATTGAGAGTTCTCGTTGAGAGGCTTTCAATTAGGGTTACCAAAAAAAGGTACTATTCATCGATCATTATTCATGGTACTATTCACCAGTTACTATTCATCGAGGGTTACTGTTCATCGCAAAAAAACAAAAATTTCGAGTTATTATTCATGGCATCGGACGGCAGCGATCCAGACGAGGAATATGCACTATCTAGGCTCTTGCAAAGGGGTACGGTGACCGACTACCAAAATGAGTTTGAGATGCTTATAAGTCGAGTAACAAGGAAATCTGAATCTTTTCTTGCATCAATTTATATCTTTGGACTCAAACCGGCTCTACAACGTGCACTCTCACCACTTTAGGTGAGGTTTTTTCATTAGCCCGCATAGCGGAAGCACGCTTCGCGGACCAAGGGCCGGCTACAACGAGTGCTACCCCAACCTTTCCAATAGGTGGATCCCCAAATAAGGCATCTGATTCTTCTACAACACCAGAAGTTTCATCCGAAGCTGTACGAGAAGCTATTACGGCCGCTGACACAGTTGCAAAGATTGAAAAGACTGATGAGTTTTACACTTCAGAATCTGAAGAACATGAAATAAAGCCGGAAAAAGAGAAAAGTAATGATGATGGTTTTAAGTGGGGTGTACAGGAGGTGTCAGCCTTCAAAGAGCTTAAGCAGCGGATATCTACAACATCGGTTTTGAGTTTACCAGATTTTAATGAGGTCTTTGTTGCCCCGAGAATGAGTTTAGCGGCCACATACTAAATGGAAGTTGTAACCGAATTGCCTGAGGAATTTCAGGAGCGGCAGCTGTTGGAAAAACCCATGGCTATATGCGACTCGAAGGTAGTGTTTTTCAAGACTGCAATGCAAAGAAGATTATGGGATCTCAAAATCAAGATATATTTTAGACATCACCTTGCGGACAAGGTGGTTGTGAAGGAGTGAGGAATGATACGGCCACGGTTTAGATAACTATCATAGTAATTTATGTTTAAGATATGTGTTGAGTCGTATTAGAAAAGTCAATAACTTGTGTTAGGAAAGTATCAAGTCAATGTTTATCTTGTAGTTGGCTTATGATCCAAGCTATGTCTTTTATTCGGTATATATACTGAATCATTCTTCATTAATCAATCAATCAAAGTTAAAGATCAATAATTCTCTAGTTCTTCTCTTCTATTTTCTGACGGAGTCAGCACACGCTTGAAGTGGTGTCCTATCCCAATACAACCCCTAACAGGGTCGTATCACATTAAACTTCAACATTTTTTATAAAATAGTACGTATGTCAAAAGCATTGCAATATTAGGCTCGTTTTGTTTGCAATTCGAAGATCTTTTCGTCGGTATTTTTTGATCTGAATGAATCGGTAGATATGTGTTATATATTTGAGAAATAAAGTTTATTATATATGAAAGTCGTAAATAGTTAAAAGTTGAGGGTACGTTTTGTAAATTTTCTTTTTTTCTATTTATATTAAACTTCAACATTTTTTATAAAATCGTGCACATGTCAGAAGCATTTCAATATTTGGCTCGTTTTGTTCGCAATTCGAAGATCTTTCCGATGATATTTTTTATCTGAATGAATCGGTAGATAGGTGCTATATATTTGATAAATAAAGTTTATTATATAAAAAACCGTAAATAGTTAAAGGTTGAAGATCCGTTTTGTAACTTTTCTTTTTATATTTGATTTTGGGCCAATTCGTTTGCTGTTGGGCTAAGGGTTTCGGGCCGTGCAAAACGGCGTATTGTATCTTAAATGTGTATATACAAGCAAAAAGAACCCGTGCGTTGCGGCGGGGCTATATTTTTCCCGAATAAATTTTTTTTTACGTTTCAGGGGTTTTTTTTTTGGCGATGCGTTATGGCGGGGCTAATTTTTAATATTTTTTTGTATGATTCGGGGAAAAAAAATTGCGTTGGAGGTGGATAATTTTTTCCGGACTTATTTCTTTTTTTGGGCGGTTTTGTAAATTTTTTATGAATTTTTGTGTAGAAAAATCGTTAAATAGTTAAAAGGTGAGGGTCGGTTTGTATATTTTTTACTTTGAGCCAGTTCTTAGGCTATTTTTGAGCTATTTTTTTTTGGGCTAAATTTTTTTTTCCGGATATTTCATTTTTTAGTCGATTCGGGTATTTTTTTATTTGCGTATGGGACGGGATTAATATTTTTTTCCCGAATATTTTCTTCTTTTTGGGGACAGGTTCAGGCTATCTTTTTTTTGGGCCGATGAATGCCAAAAAAAAAGTTGTGAACAATAAAACTTGAGGGTTGTTTTTTTGTTAATTTTTACCGGGAGTTTTGTGTAAGAAGAATCGTTAAATATTAATGTGAGGTTCGATTTGTATTTTTTTTTACTTTGGCCCAGATTTTAGGTAATTTTGGCTCCAGTTTTTTTTTGTCATTTGGGGACAGATTTATGCGGCCACATTTTTCATGCGAATTTTAGGCTAGTTTTTTGGGCTAGTTTTATGGCCGTACTGTAGCACTGTAGCGTACTGTAGCAGCCACAGTGCAAAACGACAGTGGATTTGTCGACAAATGTGTATATTAGTAATAATTTTTTTTATATGGCTTATGTGTTGGGCCCCATGTTTAAAGTGTTTTTTTGCTATATGGGGTTTTTTTTTAATATAATGAGTTGTGCAAAACGACAGTGGATTTGTCGACAAATGTGTATATTAGTAATAATTTTTTTATATGGCTTATGTGTTGGGCCTCATGTTTAAAGTGTTTTTTTTTTTTTTTGTATATGGGTTTTTTTTAATATAATGAGTTGTAGTTGGTGAATATCGTTTATTTTTAAAGTTATTAGGTATCGTAGATGTTCTCGCGGGTATTTTTTTAATCTGATAAATCGAAACTTTTGTAATATTTTTTTCCTTTCCTATTTTGTACATTACAATTTAAAAAAAAAAAAACAAAATAATGTGAAGAAAAAAAATCAAGCTAGCTCTAAAAATGCGGAAGCCATTTTGTTAGATGGTGGAGATCACTGTCAAAACGACAGTGGATTTGTCCATGATTGTGTATATTTATAATGAGTGACTTAAACATGTGTTTGTTTGTTTTAGGTAGTGATGATGATGTTCGTTGTTTATCTACCTTTATTATTAGTTTTTTTTATGTTGTTAATCAGTTAAAACTTACATCACAAATGTTCACGTTGTTCATCATTTCATCATTTTTTTTACAAGATCACAATGTTCATCAGTTAGATCATGTTTTTCATCAATTTATTTTGAAGAAAAACTTTTTTTTACCCTGGTGTTCATCGTTTTCTAAAAAAATCACGTTATTCGCCAATATTCTATAAAAAAATATTAAATAAATAATAAATGATAATTTTCATCAATTAAGAGTGAAATAGAAAAAAAATAAAAATAAATAAACAAGCTAACAAAAGTAAAATAAGACACTTGTCACCATGTGATGACTTTTTAGATTTTTTAATACTTGCACACTGATAGGACCCTAACCCGAATCTCTACTGCATATAATGCAAACAAAATTACTTAATCTTTAAAAAGCTTTTAAAAAATTGGTTTTATAAATGGGTGAGGGATTTCAGACTCTGTGATCGCTACCCAAGGCTTTTCAGGGTAGAGAGATAAGGAGGTAGTCATTGGTAGGATTGGTAATTGGGTTGGAGAAATTTGGTCTTGGAATTGGGATTGGGCTAGTCATATCAGGGGAAGGATGGGTGGCGAGTTGTTAGACCTACAAAATTTAGTTGAAAATGTAAGTCTGACCCAAACTAGTAGAGACACATGGAGATGTAGTCTCGACGCAAATGGCGAGTTCTCAGTAAAATTCCTCTCAAAGTGAATCGAGAACAGGAGTTCTAGTGTAGTTTCAGTTCCAACTCAAACTGTATGGTCTAAAATTGTTCCTAGAAAAGTAAATGTGTTTATTTGGAGGGTGCTAAAGAGGAGAATTTCGGTGAGGTTTTAATTAGATAAAAGAGATATCGACCTTGACTCTATGCTTTGCCCATGTTGTGACAGTAGTGTGGAGTAGGTTGATCACTGTATGGTCATATGAGAAATTGTTTAAAAAGTCTGGGAATTCATCTTTGCTTGGTGGGGTGTGGGTCTGGGTGATAGCTTCACGACATGTGAGATTCTAAATCATAGGGGTGGATCCGTGGTGAATAGTGATACGAAAGATTTATGGCAAGCGGTGCTATGGGTTACCGGGTATTATATTTGAAAACTAGATATCGCTGGGTGTTTAAAAAAATAGATCGGATGGTTAAGAGTTTTTCATGAAGTCCGGCTAAGGTCGTTTGAGTGGATTTGCAGAAGGGCTAAGAAGCAGAATTTTAGATGGGAAAATGGATAGAAAGACCATATAACTGTGGAACGATTATGGTGGATGATCACTAATGTATTTATGTGCAGATTTGCTGTGTTTTGCTTGTTCCAGTTTTGAGTGTGTTGCAAAAGGTTTGAGTGTAGCCGAAATGGTTTGTGTCACGGTCCTGCATTTTGGGTTTGGTCTGCTTTTTTTCAGCTATTGATTGTCTTCGATTTGTGATGGTTCATGTTTCTCCGTTGGCTGAGTTTTCGCGAGGTCGTCTTCAAGTCTTTCAATATTTATGTGATAGGGAATGCTCCTGTGTTGTTTTGCTGCTCGTGTGTCTCTTAGCCCTGAAGGCATGTTGATGTTTTTTTATGTTGTTTGTTATTGGGCTTGCTATTAGTGCTTGCATAGGATAATGTTTTTGTTGTTTATGTTGAGGAGAATTTTAGTTTGGGTATAGTCTTGCGTAGCTTGGATCGTTTGGTTTTTGGTTTATGTCAAGCTCCTTGCTTAACTCTATTGGGTATGGAATGAGATTAGATTCGGTATAAGTATGAAAGTAAATGGACAGAATTGGAAAAATAAATATAATAATAATGTTATTTTAATAGTTAGCGGAAGAATATAGATTAAATTTTATTTATTTTATCAAAAAGAAAATGAAGAGAAACACACAAATATACATATGGCCCGTCATTTCATATAATTTCTTTGAAAAACACCCATCTATCTTCCTACGGAAGGGCCCACATTTTTTAACAATGATACCTAAATCTCAAAGTAAAAGTTTTAACCAAACACTATGAATTTTAAATTCTAGGAAATTTAAATTCTTGAGAATTTAAGATTTCGAAATTTAAAATGGCTATGCATATTTGGTTGACATAATTTTATAATTTTTTGAAATATGTCACTTTGTTTATTATTGTAATTTTTTAGAGAGGGACGCAAAGGGATGTCAAAAAACCTGACCCGTCCCCAATTAAACCTATTCGGGTCGGGTTAGGCGAGTAAAAAGGTTTATTCGGGTCAATCGAGTAACCCGAATACTAAATAGGGTCGGGTATCGGGTTGAAATTTTTGGTAACTCGGTTTCAGGTTGACCCGATTGACCCAAATAAATATCTTTCCAAATAAATTTTATAAATTTTCTATATAAACAATGATAAAAAAAAAAAATTTATTACGTTTACTCATATTCGGGTTGACCCAAACCCGAACAGACTTGACCCGAGTTGACCCGAACCCGTACGGACCCGACCGAATTAACACGAACCCTACTAACCCGAATTCAAATAGGGTCGGTTTCGGGTATGAAATTCTTAACCTTGACTCGATCTTGACCCGACCCGACTAAAGTGATGGATATTCTTTTATTTTAAAAAACAACAAACCAAGAAAAAATAGAACAAAAACAACTAGAAAAAAAGTTTATAACTTTTTTTTCCAAGTAAATTAAAATTCTGAAGCCATTTTAATTTCCCCCATTTTGGCAATTCATGGAATTTTAAATTCCCTCATTTGTGTTACCAAACACAATATTTGAAGGAAATGAAAATGCAAATGTCATGAATTCCCCTTAATATACCCCAACCAAACAGCACCTTAGTTTAAGGAATCACTCCATTTCTTTTATTCCATACCCCAAAAAGTTTATAAAAAATTATCCACATAATGACTTATGTATATTTGTGGATGCATATAAGAGAGAAAAATCAAAAGTAAACTTAAAAATGCTATTAAATTTATGACACATCATCTTGTAAAAAATTTTGTTCAAATTCTTTTGTGATTCTAACATTCCTCAATGTGTAATCATTAAGATACATATTTTAAAACTTAAATTAAATAATTTAAGAATAATTTTTAATATAGTCTAAACTATAATACTTTATAATGTATTTGGGACAATTTATAAAAGAAAATCTTAAAAATATTGAGACAACACGCATTACTATAAAATGAAGTTTAAAAAAAAATGACTCAATAATTAATTTTTACAAGACATTAATTGCATTATAACGTAAATTAATGACACATTAAATTTTAGTGTTAAAATGAACAAGGTTTTTAACCCGCGCTCCGCTACGGAGCGCGGGGTTATTCGTTTTCGTTGATGTTTCATTCCAGAAAAATGGTGTTTGTATACGGAAGTAAATAGACTAAAAAAAATTGGGCGGACTTTAGTGTTCAGCTAACAAAAATTATTCAGTAGTTAAAAACGAAAGTAGTACATTACGCAAGTTACAACTATAAATATATTTTCCCAGAACTTTTTTCAATACTTCATGAGTAGATCAAAATAAACGATTAAAGATACTCATAGATGTATTAAAAACTCTGAAGTAAAATAATGGCATTGTGTACAATCTAATTAGGAAAGTACATTAACGTACTTTTGGTTTTTATTAACGTTAAAGTGTGGATGTGCAGGGTTTTCGATGCTCTTGCCATTCGCGTTGCACCTCAATGCCGCATCTTATATGAATGAACACCAAGTCTGAATCTAGACCAATGCATATAGACTGAAGACGCAAGCCAGTCTGCTTGAAAGAAAAGTAGCACATCTCATATTTGAACTGAAACAAACAAAGCTTTGTCAAAAGTAAAGTAACAAAAAATTCCTTTTTTAAGACTCGGGTATTGGACAAATACTTATGCTTTTCATTAAGTTGAGAGGCTATTCACTTTGAGTTAAGTGGATATTGTTTTCAGAAGAATCTGTAATTAACTGCACATAAGTTTGCAAACTTCAGAATAAAAAATAACGAAACAAAAAGAAATTGATAAGAATAACAAATAAGGATTTACACATGTGTTGAATGTATTACTCTTTGTTCATTGGAGTTTTTCTTTTTTCAGCTTGAGCAAGTTGATGATCCTGTGAGCTCTGATGTTGCTTCTTCTTTTCACGTAAAAGGACAATTACGCATTTGCACGTGAAAAACATCAAAATGAGAGTCAACGAAGAGAATATAATATCCTTCCCTTGGCTGCATCAATTTAACCTAACTGCAGTAATAATACCAAATCACCATAAGTTCTTCAAAGCTGAAATATGGACATAGGGCCAATACTAACTCTTGATAAGTTTGTTATTTCTCACTGAAGGGAGGCTTATTTGATTTGCTCTGGTCTAAAAGACCCAAGAAGATCTACACCCATTTCTTCATTCCCACGTCTATTATCTATACCCGTATTACATAATGCAGTAATGGCTCAGACAAGTTTACGAATTGAAAACGCTATGGTCAGATAGCTTAGGTGACGGTCTGTAATGTGCGTACGAAAAATATAGCCTAGCGAAGTAGGAACAGTCCACTGCCACACTATCATGCCTCAACAATAGTTGTAACCAAGAACATTGTAAAGTCATCACAGCCTTGTAACAGTGTCGTGTACAACGTACGCGGAGTACAATTTAATTAAGAAACCAATGAGACAGATCACACCTAAACAGTCGTATAACCCAAGCAATGATTCCAACATACGGACACAACATGCTAACGAATTCGATAGTATGTCTGATAAGATTGCCTGTAGATAATCAAAGGAGGCATAACAAGTAAAAAAAGTAAATTAATAATTATTAAACTAGGCCCGGATTCTTTAAGGTGGGTCGACCGCTAAAAACTACCCAAATGATTCTTAGTAATATGGCCGGTTTTCGAGGTTCACTTCTGGTTGTTCAGAAACGTTCGCATGGGTTTGCAAGCTTATTAACCGTATATGATGCGTCATCCGAGGTCAAGGCCAATCCAAAGCCGCCTAATTTTACCAAAAAAATCTTAAGTGCAAAATCAGATAAGATGTATGTATGTGGCTCAGAATGATTTAACAACCAAGATAAAAGCGGAATAACACCCGCCTTATGGCTTGCAAACTTAATAGTTTGCCCGCAAGACGCGGGCACACATTCACGGTTTTAATGGAGTTTTTGTTCATAATTCATCACAAGACTGTTTTAATCAATATCACCATCTGACAACATTGGCCAGCATAGTACAAAATAACCACATTCAATATCAGCTTGACAAAAGGTTCTGGCCAAAAAAAGCTTGACAAAGTAGGGTAAACTAAGTTTGGCAAAGTAGGTAAACTAAGTTTTCCCCAAATTATAATTATCAAGCAAAGTAGGTAAACTAAGTTTTCCCCAAATTATAATTATCAAGACAAAAGCAAAAACGACATAAAAAAAACATGTACGGAGCAAACAGCAGCTTTTCACAACCAGTCTAACCACACATTAACAATGCTCATGACAAAAGGTAATTATGGCAACATGCCCCGCTCACAGTGTTGGCAGCCAACCAACATAAATACAAACGATGGTGTTCCGGCTGACATTTGGAATCAAGGTTTTTGCTGTTGTGGCTTGCTAAAGCCCGACAACAGCTCGCAACTTTACGTGAATAATTCTACAAAATCCTACATGATTTACCCTCTTAGGTATCACATCGTACACACCCATTTACATTCGTCAACTCTAGGATTAGCAGTTGGCACGAAGGATCTTGGTGGCATTGAAGAACCTTAAGCGAAGTAATAATCATCCAAACAAAAAAACTTGATAAAAAGTCCCCTTATTTACTAAAGCTTTATGAGGCCCAAGTCCTAATAAGCTACGTAAGAAAAAAAGCCACAAAATTATAATCACCAAACATCTTAAACAACAATTTTGAAGATCTCAGTAGTTCGACAGACATCCGGAAATATAAGATTCCAACCCAAAGCCAACAAACACCAATGTCACCAACCGACCACCAACACCACACACCATGAACGGCGGCAATGAAGAGGTCGACGGCATCGAAAAGAGTTATGGCTTTGGGTAATAGAAGTGAGCACGTGGTGGATAGCTTTGCCGTTAACAAAGATAAGCAACAAAAGATACATGAATCCCTAACCACAGTTAATTGTGAATCCCACCTGGAATTCATGCAATGAAACCCCAAAGTTTGTGGGCAAACTAATGAACATCATTCAAAGAACCAAACCCATAGCAGAAAACATAGATGAGTGATAACCAAACTCTCCATTCAAACAGCCCACATTCAATCAAACTGGATCGGTGGTACTGCCGTTAGAGAGAGAGAGAGAGGCTTTTGGTATGAGTGAAACACGTATCAACACACGTGTACAGAAACCCATAGCATTTAAGGCAGCACTAAGACAACCGGACCGGAAAAATTATTATTCAGGGTGAACCGGGTTTTTTAAGAGCATTAAAAGCTGCCTCGGGGAGGCAATCTCGCCCTTTAATAATATACTATATAATTAAAGCCCGAGATCGTTCACCCGAGGCATTATAATTACTGCCATAAATGCAACCCGCCAAAGAACCCGGTCAGAAAACCCGTTGGAAAACCCAGCCCTAATAATAAAGGTATAATTTCAGCACCGATCCAGTATACTATATAATTACTGCCATGAGTGAAACACGTATCAACACACGTGTACAGAAACCCATAACATTTAAGGCAGCACTAAGACAACCGGACCGGAAAAATTATTATTCAGGGTGAACCGGGTTTTTTAAGAGCATTAAAAGCTGCCTCGGGGAGGCAATCTCGCCCTTTAATAATAAAGGTATAATTTCAGCACCGATCCAGGTATACATCCACGTAATATATTCTCGTAGGGGTTACGTGTTTACAGATCTCAACCCAACCAAAAACACATACCTCTTGTCTCTCCCAAACAGGTTTCAACATACACCTTTGTCAATCTTTCTAGCTCTCGTTGCACGCCATGGATAGCGGCAACGAAAGATATTGTAATCGATATCCGTTTTATGGCGCTCAAACATGAGCACAAAACATATGAAAGCCAATTCTGACAGCTCAAACATGAGCAGAAAGCATGTGCAGGCCAAAACCCAAAAGCATAAGCTAGCCCAAACCATCAATCTTACATAAGCTTGTCGAGCCACATCGAACCACATTGGATAAAAGGGTCTTCGACCCGACATGGCTGCAAACACGTACTCGTGCTGCCCCACCATGATAGGGTTAGGTTTCACTTGCAAATATAAGCGGATTTTTTTATTTTTACATCGAAGTAAACAATGGCCAAATTACACGTTTGCCAAAGTGTAACAATTCATACACTATCAGTCTGGCTTATTTTTCAGCCAATGAGCATAACAACATCGTCGCCCAACCGTCGTATCGTCGCACGCCATGATAGGGGCAACGAAAAGAGCGATGGCGTCGAAGGAGCATAAGCCGAAAATATAAGCAAGCCCAAACCATAAATCATAATTATAACTTTATATAAAAGGCAAAAACACTGCCATAAATCATAACTTTACACAGAAAGAACAAAGAGAGGTTTCAATTAACCATAAACATAATGAAATCAAACAGGAAAACAAATACCTTCTTTTTTCCAAGGTAAATATTGCCAAAAAATAGTCAGCAAAGCAAATAGGCAACCATAACCGTGCCACCGAAACCACCACCACAACAATTAAAACCAACGCCATTAGATAGCAACAACAATTGTATCATCGAAACAGCCACCACGCCATGAGATAGAACATACCATAAACCTCGTCTTCTTTTAGAGAGAGAGCAACAAAGATCGGTGAGATCTGTTTTAGAGAGAGAGAGATCTGATTGAGTTTGAGAGAGAGAGAGGAGAGGTATGTGTGTTTGAGAGAGAGAGAGAAGGGGTATGTGTTTTTGGTTGGGTTGAGATATGTAAACACGTGGATGTATGCCTGGAAACAAAAAACAGTGGGCTGGGTTTTCCAACGGGTTTTCTGACCGGGTTCTTTGGCGGGTTGCATTTATGGCAGTAATTATAATGCCTCGGGTGAACGATCTCGGACTTTAATTATATAGTATAATATTACAAACTTACAATAATATATATTTATAGTTGTAAGGGCATCCACTATGGTAGGTTTATGAAAAAGTCTATAAATATGAAAAGGTTTATGTTTCATTTCAACCATAGTAGACTCTCATTTCATGTCTATGTGAAATGAAGATGTCTTAATTCTTAAACCTCTTTATAAATTAAATTCATTTAATTCATTTGTTATAAAAGACACATTATAAAGTTATAAAGGTTTATACCATAATGAATGTAGGTTTATTATATCAAAAAGTCTAAAAATTATTAGTTATAAAAGACTTACCATAATAGATGCTCTAAACTTTATAATTAACATTCACTTTTTACTAAGT